>CBVK0100451801.1:0-13654 GCA_900067695.1 Picea abies
TGGAAACAATTAAGACCCCAGGTCTTTTACAACCATTATCCATCCCAAGTTAGCGCTAGGAGGAGGTTTCCATGGATTTCATCACAGAGTTACCAAAGTCTAAAGGAAAGAGTGTCATCATGGTGATTGTTGATAGACNNACCAAGTATGCACACTTTTGTGCACTCTCTCATCCCTTCAAAGCTAGTATAGTTTCCACTGCATTCATGGAGACAGTTCAAAAGCTACATGGCAACCCAAAGATTATTGTAAGTGACAGAGATCCCATCTTCACTGGACATTTTTGGACATAATTATTTTCTTGTTTGGGTAATCAATTGGCTCATAGCTCATCCTATCATCCTCAATCTGATGGACAAACCAAGATTGTTATCAGACTAATCGGTAGGTGCAGACACTAAAAGATCTCCCTAGATCCACCTGGATCTAGAACAAAACAAGACAGGACATGACTCTTTCCCTAAGTTATGACCATTGAATTAGCTAGTAAGGAGGAACAAGTAACATACCTTTGTATCACTTCCTAGGGTCTCTGTTGCTCCCTCTTCACTCCGGTGCTCTCGTGAGGTCAAGACCAAGACAACACAAACTGACCAAAGTGAAGATAGAAAAATGTATTCAATCGTCAACTTATGCATATGATCAAGGAATTACACAATAAAGTAAGAATGAATTTATGGGAAAGGGACATGTCGCTGTATCATATTAATCGAAAGTAGAAGATACAACCTGATCGCCTTGATGTCGCAAGCTTCCTTTCGGTGACTCTTGGTTCCAACACACACTTTCTCAGTCTTTGAATGAAGAAGATCCAATTGCTCTCAATAAACCTACTAGAGTCTCAGAGCTTCTGTTCAAGCTAGGTTCTTCACACAATTCCTTCACCAATTCTTTAATTAATCTTTCTTAACCTTTTCCATGAGAATACTATCAATATATAGGAGAGGATGAGATGGTTACATGGATGAGAATGATCCCACCAAATTAGGGAAACCAGTAAAATGATAACCATTCGAATGCCAACCCATTTTCTAGAAGATTCCCTTCTATAACCCTCAAGACTTCTTCCTTTTTCCAAGCTTGAGAACAAGTTCGCACCCTAGGTATAGAACACAGTGCGAGAAGTTCACACCCTAGTTGAAGGTGGCCTGCGAGAATGGGTCATTTTCACACCCTAGGCTATAAGCAGTCTACGAACTCTCTTTAAAAATATATTTTTTGGAAGGAAATGAATGCCACTTTTCTAAGGAGAAAGTTATTGTTAGGAGCTTGAGTACACCATCGTCAATACACCATCAAGATGACCAAAATAATGGGTAACAAAATGCCCCCCAAAGTACGAGGTCGGAATCAGTGACAGTCGAAATACTTTGTAAACTGCATGTGTGTGTCGAAAACCAAGAGTGAACCTAATCGAAAACCTGTGAACAAGCAAGCATATGTAGAATATCATACTAGTTCTAAGGTAGGCATTCCCATACTCAGATCATAGATTGATAACATAATAAACATAGGTCATGGCCACCAATCATACACCATGGATCCATGCCGTCAAAATATCACATAGCCACCAAGAATACACTGTGGATATATGCAAGAAAATTCAAATTGAGACGACATAGCCACGAGACATACAAAGTAGATCCATGTGACAACAAATTATACATATTCCATCGCAACCTGGACCAAAGAGATGGGACCCAGGGTATTCAATCCCATCACCTGAAAGTACGAATCTAACCATGTGATTACATGTGTCGAAGTCAAACATGGTAGAAACCACTTGATTACCGGTCATTGATGAAACCATTAACAAGTGCGAGGGAAATCACCATTAATGCCAATGACTCCCAAGGTACACTAGTACAAGCCACAGAATGTGAATAAATGAGTTGAGGTTGAACATCCGACGAAATCTCCCGATCAGGGGCCAATGATGAAAACCCACTGTCGAAAGCAAGGAAACCTGCCATTGAGGCATGCAAGTTCCAAGGTACCAAAGAATTTCTAAGTCTTGTTTTCAGATATTGAGCTGGAGTCGACAGAACAAAACTCGTCACAGGAGGGCCTTGACGTATCCCCCATCAATGACATGAAATGAGTAACAGATTTTGAAGGTGAAACAGAGTATGATGTAAATTGGACTGGACACAGGGAAGGCCGATACGAAGAGAATGGACAACTGTAGGTGGCCGACTCGATAGAGGTTTCATATGAACTTCTCTTGAACATATGAATGAGACGACAAATGATTTGGGAGCATTGACTCAGAGACAACTCAAGATATGACCTTGTAACAAATCAAATGAGAGACAAATGGATTTCCCAAACCGGCTTCAGATAACGAATAAGGGGGTGTCATGTTCAAGAGCGACACTTACTCCCAATAATATGAATGCGAAAACACATTCCTTTCCCAAATTTCCCCTCACCATTTTTGGCGAGTACCTCTTTATTTTTACGCAAGCTTGAGGAGGATAACATATGCTTGTTGATGTAAGCTCATCCTTCAGATGAGTCCTTCAGAGTATGTTTAATGAACCCAAGGAAGGAGTGGTTCGGTCCCATTGCGGGTCTGTCGATGTTTGTTTAACAAGTCCAAAGATAGAAAACTCAAAGGTTTTTCATGATTATAGAGTCTGGAAAAACACTTAAAAGAGAACTCTCTCAGTTACTTTTTCGTAAAATAGTCTGATGAGACCGAAAAAGGGATAAATTATCGCTCAAGAGAGGTTTTTCTCAAATACTTTAATGAGCGTGAAAAGAGCAAGGTCGCTCGACAATCTTTTCATGTTTAGAGAGTCTGAAAAAAGCTTAAAGAGGACTACAGGGGGGTTCCTTTTTCGTATAACCTTGTTGAGCCCGAAAAAGTGATAAGTATAACCTTGTTGAGCCCGAAAAAGTGATAAAAGTATGCTCGATCACGTTCTCATGTATTTTCGAGCATGAGAATGGACAAAAACCAAGCTCGAGGTTTTGTTCAAAAACCATAAAAAACAATTCAAACATGCGATGAAAAAGAGAAAAATATATGTATCCCTGTGTATGAACGTCGAGGTCATTACGTCTACAAAAGTCGCACTCATGAGGGTATTAGGCATTAGGTTTAATAAATAAAACAATTATAAAAACCAAAAACAAATGGTAAAAGTAAATATAAGTGGGTAAAAGTTCTTTTTACCATAGTCATTGTAACTTTGCCAATATTTTAGCCCAAAACCCCTCTTTTGCCCTTAAATTTCGGCGCTCGATTGCGGAAGGTACGCGCATCCATTCGATGAACCATCTCTGGCAGTGAGGTAAGCTCCTTGTCCTCTATATTTTCATGGTTCAATTTTTCATTTTCTTGGTAAAATTCATGTTTTTGAGTTCATTTTAAGGGTTAAATTTGCGCTCAGCCATTCTCGCAGGCCAGGCACATGGGACCTGCGAGAATGCATCATTCTCGCAGGTGGCCCCAAAGGCACCTGCGAGAACCTCGCACTATGCCTAAAGGGAACCTGCAAGAACCACAAAGTGAAAAATTTCTTTGAAGTTTGCTCAATGAAAAAGATACCAAGTCTTGAATAGAGTTGTTGACTTTCTCCTTATGTTTCTTATGTAGGTATTTGGCTATCACCATGGTTCTAGAATGGTGTGAAAGAGAGCATGAAGAAGATGATACTATTTCCAGGAATAACCCAGACACCCTTGCCACTTTGCGAGACCGTGGTCTCCTGAAATTCTTTCATATCCTGGGTATGAGGGCCCAAGTCAGACTGTTGGAGTACCTTGTGCATATGTGGGACGCGGACCAACAAGTATTCCACGTGGGGGTCCACACATTGTCCTTGGATATCGAGGATGTTTACATCTTGACAGGACTGTCATGGCATGGGTACCACGCAAGCCTGACTGGTAGTAGAGGTGGTGGGTTGCCTATGAGTGAATATTGTCATTTGCACTATGTTCCAGAGGCAGAAAGGAGCAAAGGAAAGGTGGCCATTTGGGGGGTGCGAGATTTGACCCTTCGCACTGTTTTGTTCACCATTGCTCATATGGCTGGGAGCACTTCTACACACATGGCTCTCTAGAGCTACTTTCAATACGCCATAGAGTGTACTGAGCCTGGGCTCTTTAACTGGGTAGACGCAGTCCTTCGTAGCGTGAAGAGGCAGTTGACTAAATGCAGGAGAGGCAACCTGAAGCAATTCGGGTATGAGTCATTGTTGGTGTCCTTCTTTCTTGAGAGGGTTCCCTTACTGAGGTTTCAGGTTGAGTGGGGTTTACCGGCTCCAGAGGATCCAAGAATGCTGAGGTGGTGTAACCTCATGGCCTGGCACGTAGCTAGACCAATCATGAAATACAATGATGCCTTCTTCGATTGGTTGCGACCACAGATGCTGATTAAGAATCGCCTCGACCTTTAAAGGATCTACCTTGATCCCTTGAAGCGAAACAATAAATCCTAGAAGTCAGCCAGATTCCATGCAGAAAACACACTTGTGAGGATTCAAGCATATGTGGTAAAACCGACAATGGATGAAAATGGCTCGGAGGTGGATTGGATGATCGACTCTGTGCATGGAATGAGCGAGTAAGTCATCAATATATGGTTGTACAATGTGCTTGATATCATGGAAGGCATAAGACACAGCGCGTTGAAAAGTTGCACCAGCGTTCTTAAGACCAAAAGGGAGTTTCTGATAGGTGAAAGTGCCCCAAGGACAAATAAAAGTTGTCTTGTGTTGATCCTTGGGAACAATATTGATTTGATTATATCTAGAGAAACCATCCACCAGAGAGAAGATTTCACTTCGGGTGCAATCGTCGACAATGTGATCGACGAAGGGGGTAGGAAAGTTGTCCTTAGGACAAGCTTTGTTGATATCCCTATAATCAATGCATACATGGATTGTGCCTTATTTCTTGTCGATCGGGACAAGATTGGAAACCCAGTCAATGAGGGACACCGGGTAAATAAAGCAGGCTTTAAGAAGTTTCTCGATTTCAAGTTTGATAGCAACTGCTTTATGTGGGTGAACTGGACAAAGGCGTTGCCAGATGGGTTTAGCATTTGGGTATGTCTTGATCTCATGTATCACAATGTCGAGGTCAATACCTGACATTTCTTCGTAGCTCCAGGCGAAGACGTCACAAAATTATTTGAAAAGTGACTTGTAGGTGACGATTTCATTAGGGGAACACGAAGCTCCGATATGCACATTTTCGATAGTTCTAGGTTTGATGGATATGTTGAGGGGAATAGTGGGTGAGATATTGCTTAAGTTCCCTTCAGAAAACACATCATGTGTGGACTCGGGAACGGTTGAAATGAGGACAACGGTTGACGGGGTCGAGATCCGTTGGTAGTTCTCGATGGTATATTGCTCCAGGAAGAGGATGGAACGGTGATGTCCATCATCCCAAGGGGTGTCTTCCATGATAGACATGATCATCTCGTCTATGGGAAAAATGACATGGAAAGGATCTGGAGATAACTCACCAATAGAGGGGGTAGAGGGGGTTGTCGATTGAATGGCCTGATAAGCAAATTCGACCGGACTTAAAGGCATTTCATCATCATAACGAAGATGATCGCCAGGGTCAAGTACCATCCATGGGTCGTGAGACACAGGGGTTTCGTGAATCGAGGTGGAGATCATGTTAATTGAAGTGACAGATGAGTGTGGAACATTGGGCAGTGGAATGGGGAAAGTGCCCATTAACGAGGAATCTTTGAGAAAACTGACACCGACATTCTCGTAACCCGGTGGGGTTTTAGTGATAAACGATGTGTTTCCAGTACACGTATCTTAGTTAAATAAGGCTAATTGGTCAACGATGATTACCTTTCCTTGATGTGGGAAATGTATGACACCAAAAAGAGTCGACACAACTACACGCATGGAATCGATCCAGCTATGACCAAGCAGAAGATTGTAATCGAGAGGAGCGTCAAAGACTTCCACTTCAACTTGGACTATTTTGCCTTCTAGTGTGATTGGCAATGAAGGAAGGACACCATAGGGCTTAAAATCAGAGCCATTGAAGGCTTTGAGAGTGTTATGGGATTCATTCAAAGAGGGAGAGATTATGGCTTTCCAGCAGGTAACAGACATGACACATGTCGAGGCACCCTCATTGATAACGGTTCGAAAAATGTTTTTGTCGGAGATAATGACTTGGATTTGGAATGAGAGTTAAGGGGGTAACCTTGGAATGAAATCTTCCAAGTAAAAGTTTATTAAATTCGTGTCCATCGGGTCGATTCCACCGATAGATTTTAAAAGTGCCTTCCATTGTGTGGGACAACTTTGAAGGACTTCAAGGGTTGACATCGTAGAAGGTGCTTGGGCCAAATCTTCAACAATGTTGTAGTTCTGGGCAACACGAGCATGAGGATTGAAATCCAATTTTTGAACGACGCCCTTTGGAGGGGGTCAAAGAACTGTGTCAAGGCTCAGTCTTTCGAGATGAAGAGGACCATTGGTAGGTGGAGTCGCGGAAGAGGGTTGTACCAATGAAGGAGGTATATCATCAACCTTCTCTTTAGAGGGAGAATAATCTTTGGCTCGAATGGTGAGTGCAATGCCATTCTTCTTTGAATCGCCAGTACACATCAATACATAGGATGTAGTGGAAGGGGAAGGTTGGTCATGAATGACCAATTGGGCCTGTTGTTGAGAGGGGAAGGGTTGGGACAAGACGGTCGGAGTGGGTGGTTTGGGGGCTCCTTGAAGGAACTTAGTAACCTCGACGATTCGTGGACAATCCTTCATGTAGTGATCATCACCGCAGATAAGACAAGGGTATCAGGGTTTGCGCTTATCCCTATCATCAATAGGTGGAGTTTTGGTTCTCTCTGCTTGAGAAACATTTTTTTCCTCCTTATTCTTACCCCTTCCCTTTTTGGATTTGTTTTACCGGCTGGGGAAGATTGAACAACATTTACCTCATAAGTCTTGCTGGTGGGAGGGGTAGGAGATGGAGCATTTTGAACATTAGAAGATGTGGGTTTGAGGTTGTTGATCGAGGAAGAATGTGGTTGGGCATGGAAGGTACCAATCACACCGTCAGTTGCATGAGAAGCAACCATAGTAGTTGAAGTGGTGGAAGTGGAAGGACGAGGTGCATCAGGGAGTAAGTCGTAAAGAGTACCCGTTTGTGAGTAAACGAGGTCAAGGTATTGAGCACGACTTATGGCCTGTTCTTCCGTGACAACTCCACCCATGGCGATATCATGACCGATGTCGTTCACAAATGATTTTGTGAACCAGTCTGCCAGCAACTGATCGGGGAGTTCGATTTTGATGAGACGTCGTCTCCGTCGTCACTCATGAATGTGATCAGATATATGAGTGGCTTTGTTTTGTTTGAAAGAACTCAAAATCTTGGTCCCCATTTCATAATGGATCGGTAACTGGTAGTGGGTGAGGAAGGCCATAGCTAAGGTGTTGAAGTTGGCAAAGAAACCTCATGGTAATTCTATATACCACTTCGTAGCAGAACCTGTGAGAGTTCTTTGAAAAAGACGTAATCCGATAGAGTCATCCATCAAGGAGTTGGATGAGCACTAGAGATGAAAAGTCATGACGTGATTGTTTGGGTCCTCTCCCGCTTTGCCATTGAATTTAGGGATGTCAGATGGTAGCTTGGCTAGTATAGCGGGCCATTGGGGAGAGTGACGGATTGGATCGTTTAAAATCCTTGACAGATCCGGGAGGTCCAAAGTGGCCAAGAAGGGTAACTGTCTATTCACATGCAGGTACTGGTGGCTATGGGGAGGGAGTCCTGTTGGAAAACCAGTGGGACCATAAGAAGTTTGCATATAATGTGAAGACCCAGGCAGATTCAGTGGTTGTTGTGGAGGAAAGTAGCTCATGGGATTGTATCCTTGAATAGGGACGTGAGTTTGAGCATTCAAACCCCAAATAGGATTGGACGTAACTGGATATGGTTGGCCTATACTCGGGGGTATAACCGATGTAACTGGAATTTGTTTCCCCCCAGTTGATTCAGGATTATGTTGTATCATATGGTTCCAATACTGGGTCAAGGATGGAGGTATGTTTTGTCCGTAGGGTGGGGTCGGCGGGGGTTGTCCTCCAATCGGGGGTTGAGTTCCAATTGGGGGTTGCATTCCAATTGGGATTTGTGTTCCAATTGGGATTTGTGTTCCAATAGGAATTTTTCCTACAAAGGGGGGTTGAGTCAAACCTCCTTGGTGAAATTTTCCACCAACAGGAATCTGGTAATTTGGTGTGAACGACGGAATAGTGCCACTAGGATTAGTGTTTCCGGTAGAGGACAAGAAAGGTCCTTCGAAAGGGGGTTGAGGAAGTGTCAGAATGAATCCGGGAGGAGAGTGCCCAGAATAAGAGGGACCACCAGGAGTTCTGGATGGGGTTTGCATAGGAATGGGAATAGAAGCATTCAACGCATGGTATCTGGGTGGAAGCGTCGGGGTGACACTGGGCAAGAGCGGTGTGCCGATGGGGGCTTGACTAGCCGCTATAATCCTGGTGTGAATAATTGTAGTGTCTATGTAATGGACCATTTCTATAGGGACGGTCAAGATGTGGTCAGCTCGCGGAGCGTATGTACCAGGGAAATAATAAGTAGTAGTAAAAGGTACTGTGTTTGGTTCAGAGGTTTCGGGGAACACAGGTGAGACAGTGATTTCAACGCCTGATCCTGCACCAAAAAGGTCCCGTCTAAAAATGCCAGTAGACAAAAAAGGATCTTGGCCTTCAGGCCCTGGAAAAGGTCCAGTTGGTGATCCAGAAGACAAAACAACTAATTCTCCAAAAGAATTCACTCACATAATACGTCTCTTAGAATCGGGGTGAAGTCAAAAGTCCTCTCGAGAATTGGTAATTCAGAACCGTTCTAGAGAGTTAGTTCTTTCCACTTGTGGAGTGATGATGTCTTGGACTTCACTCTGTTGAGGAGAGCCCTCGGGCGATCTTGTAGGCAAGGGTTGAGAACCTTCCAGGTTTTCTGGAGGTAAGCCCTGCATTCTACGTGAACGGCATAGAGGGTCTATTGTGAACGAGTTACAAACTTACGAAGAAAAAACCTATGGTCAACTTGGGTAAACAAACAACATGCGCTAGTAAATAAAATCTAGGAAACAATACCAAGCAAACAAGACCTTCTAATTTCGAAGTCACTAGTTGGTGATGAAATCCAATGTCGCAACAACGAGACGAGAAGGGGCTGGGCTAGGGTGGAAAAGTTACACTGACGACCTGCTTAACAGAATTACACCCTCGTGCAAGATCCCACACATAATCTCGTGTATACCCTCCAAGGATCTCGAGTGAGTTTGGCCAACGTCAATTCCAGGTACCTTGAAGACTTGCCCCTTCACAGTCACCTTGTGTAAGACCCTAAAAATATAGGCCACTAAGGTTACCACCGACAACAATAACGCCTGGGGGGACAGTCGACAGTCTGACCCACACGCAAGGGCAGGGTATCTAGCACGAAATTAGCTCGAGAGGCTTCCACTCATCATTGTGGGTATACCTCTAAGTGACCCCCGTAACACATGCAATCTCTACACCGACATCAACAAAGCAAGGTGAGTAACTCTGTCAATATCAATGCAACCTCGTGTTTGAACCTTGTGTGAGAAGGGCTTCCCAGGATGGAATGTTGTAAATGGAATTTTGACACTCAACACAAGATGCTATTGTGTGTTTTGTGCTTTGAAGAGTGTAACTCTCTGCCTATTCCAAAGTGCTAGCCTAGCTAATTGTTGGTGTAACAGAGTCCTAGAAAAGAGTTACTAGTTAAATTTTAAAATTACGCAATATTATTTAAGGGTTGTTGTTACTCAAAGGAAACGGAGGTGAAACTGATGATGTGTGAGACTCTGACCCAAAAATGCATAGATAGGAATGAAATATATCAATTTTCGTTTGATGAATCTTATGTACGGGAGGGAAAGAGAAGTTTTCCGGAACAATCTTGAACTACGATATGCAATCTTCTTTGAAATGCAATCTTCAATGAATCACACGATAATGACACTTCTCTATTTGATCTCTTTCAACAATTTTGACAATTGATTTTCAATATTTTCAAAACGAAAATGCTTTTAAAAAGAAAAATGATTTTTTTTACTTTTCAAAAAGGATCTACACCATGGTGGTGAAAGTAAGGAAAACCAATAACTAATGAAAAAGAAATAAGCAAAACCCAAACCAATCTTTCAATGGAGACAAAAACGACAAGCAGACAAAACTAGTCTTTTCAATTGCATGAGAACAATGATCTTCCAAATAATGAGAAAATGAGAAAGACAAAGACTCCCAACTTTCAAAGCAATCACCGGCTCCTAACCAAACAAGTACTCAGATTCCAGGATCAGAGAGCATATCCTTGCTAAGAAAAGTCAAGAGATGAGAGTTAAGAAAAAGATGGATAGGAAGAGCCTTTGATTTCCAAAGACTGATCGTGCACAAAATATGAAGTCAAGAAAACATCAACCAGTGGTCCAAGAAGTTATTTTCAGACACCTATATTGATCTGGGCATCTGAGCATGCAAAAACCTTAAATCCAAAAATTTTAAAAGAGGTTTCGCAGGCTATCAGTAATACATAGTGCGAGAATGGAGAATTCTCACAAGCTACCATTGAGCAAGGTGCGAGAACCTCGTACTGGACTTAAAGGCAGAGTGAAAACTCAAGATGTTCTCGTAGGCCACTGTGGGGTTCAGTGGGAGAAGGCCTGAAACTAGGCAAAATTTTGGAAAAAGACAAAAATTTTGAAGGGACTTCTGGACTGAGGGAGTCTATCAGGGTGTCCTAAAGACTCAGAGATTGATAGAAATGAAGAAAGGTAAGGTAAGAGAAAATGGCCAAGGAAAAACACCAAAAACCACTAAAAAATAGGTTGCATCCCTAGCGGAGTCACCAATTTTGTTATCAGACTAATCAGTAGGTGCAGACACTAACAGATCTCCCTAGATCCACCTGGATCTAGAACAAAACAGGACAGGACATGACTCTTTCTTTAAGTTATGACCATTGAATTAGCTAGTAAGGAGGAACAAGTAACATACCTTTGTATCGCTTCCTAGGGTCTCTGTTGCTCCTGCTTCACTCTGGTGCTCTCGTGAGGTCAAGACTAAGACAACACAAACCGACCAAAGTGAAGATAGCAAAACATATTCAATCGTCAACTTATGCATATGATCAAGGAATTGCACAATAAAGTAAGAATGACTTTATGGGAAAGGTACATGTCGTTGTATCATATTAATTGAAAGTAGAAGATACAACCTAATCGCCTTCATGTCTCAAGCTTCCTTTCGGTGACTCTTGGTTCCAACACACACTTGCTCGGTCTTTGCATGAAGAAGATCCAATTTCTCTCGATAGACCTACTAGAGTCTCCAAGCTTCTGTTCAAGCTAGTTTCTTCACACAATTCCTTCACCAATTCTTCAATTAGTCTTGCTTAACCTTTTCCATGAGAATCCTATCAATATATAGGAGAGGATGAGATGGTTACATGGATGAGAATGATCCCACCAAATCATGGAAACCAATAAATTGATAACCATTTGAATGCCAACCCATTTTCTAGAAGATTCCCTTCTAGAACCCTCGAGACTTCTTCCTTTTTCCAAGCTTGAGAACAAGTTCACACCCTAGGTATAGAACACAGTGCGAGAAGTTCGCACCCTAGCTGAAGGTGGCCTACGAGAATGGGTCATTCTCGCACCCTAGGCTATAAGAAGCCTGTGAACTCTCTTTAAAAATATGTTTTCTAGAAGGAAATGAATGCCACTTTTCTCAGGAGAAAGTTCTTGTTAGGAGCCTAAGTACACCATCGTCAATACACCATCAAGATGACCAAAATCATGGGTAATAGAATGCCCCCCAAAGTATGAGGCCGAAATCAATGACAACCGAAATACTTTGTAAACTGCATATGTGTGTTGAAAACCAGGAGCGCACCTAATCGGAAACCTGTGAACAACCAAGCATCTGCAGAATATCATACTAGTTCTGAGGTAGGCATTCCCATACTCAGATCATAGATTGATAACATAATAAACATAGGTCATGGCCACTAATCATACACCGTGGATCCATGCCATCCAAATATCGCATAGCCACCAAGAATACACTATGGATCTATGCAAGAAAATTAAAATTGAGACAACATAACCATGAGACATACAAAGTGGATCTATGTGTCAACAAATTATACATATTCCATCGCAACCTGGACCAAAGAGATGGGACCTAGGGTCTTCAATCCCATCACCTGAAAGTACAAATCTAACCATGTGATTACATTTGTCGAAGTCGAACATGGTAGAAACCACTTGATTACCGGTCAGTGATGAAAACATTAACAAGTGCGAGGGAAATCACCATTAATGCCAATGACTCCCAAGGTACACTAGTACAATCCATTGAATGCGAATAAATGAGTTGAAGTCGAACATCTGATGGAATCTCCTGATCAGGGGCCAATGATGAAAACCCACTGTCGAAAGTGAGGAAG
This sequence comes from Picea abies, assembly GCA_900067695.1. Classification (NCBI taxonomy): domain Eukaryota; kingdom Viridiplantae; phylum Streptophyta; class Pinopsida; order Pinales; family Pinaceae; genus Picea; species Picea abies. The sequence goes on from CBVK0100451801.1 coordinate 12,511, forward strand.
CCTGCCATTGGGGCATGCAAGTTCCAAGATACCAAAGAATTTCTAAGTCTTGTTTCCGGATAATGAGTTGGAGTCGACGGAACAAAACTCATCACAGGAGGGCCTTGACATATCCCCCATCAATGACATGAAATGAGTAACAGATTTTGAAGGTGAAACAGAGTATGATGTAAATTGGACTGGACACAGGGAAGGCCGATACAAGGAGAATGGACAACTGTAGGTGGCTGACTCGATAGAGGTTTCAGATGAACTTCTCTTGAACATATGAATGACATGACCAATGATTTTGCAGCATTGACTCAGAGATGACTCAGGATATGACTTTGTAACAAATCAAATGAGAGACAAATGGATTCCCCAAACCAGCTTCAGATAACAAATAAGGGGGTTTCATGTTCAAGAGCGACACTTACTGCCAATAATATGAATAGGAAAACACATCTCTTTCCCAAATTTCCCCCCACCATTTCTGGCGAGTACCTCTTTATTTTTACGCAAGCTTGAGGAGAATAACATATGCTTGTTGATGTAAGCTCATCCTTTGGATGATTCCTTCAGAGTATGTTTAACGAACCCTAGGAAGGAGTGGTTTGGTCCCATTGCGGGTCTGTCGATGTTTGTTTAACGAGTCCAAAGATAGAAAACTCGAAGGTTTTTCATGATTATAGAGTCTAGAAAAACACTTAAAAGAGAACTCTCTCAGTTCATTTTTCGTAAAATAGTCTGATGAGACCGAAAAAGAGATAAATTATCGCTCAACATATGCTTTCTTCAAATACTTTAACTAGCATGAAAAGAGCAAGGTCGCTCAACAATCTTTTCATGTTTAGAGAGTCTGAAAAGAGCTTAAAGAGGACTCCGAGGGGGTTCCTTTTTCCTATAACCTTGTTGAACTCAAAAAAGTGATAAAAGTATGCTCGATCGCATTCTCATGTATTTTCAAGCGTGAGAACGGACAAAGACCAAGCTCGAGGTTTTGTGCAAAAACCATAAAAAACAATTCAAACATGCGATGAAAAAGAGAAAAATATATTTATCCCTATGTATGAACGTCGAGGTTGTTACGTTTGCAAAATTCGCACTCATGAGGGTATTAGGCATTAGGTTTAATAAATAAAACAATTATAAAAACCAAAAACAA
>CBVK0100451805.1:0-15150 GCA_900067695.1 Picea abies
AGCTTGATTATTAGTACATGTACGAGAATTGTATGTACTAGCTACACATACATTTCTTGTACATATACACTAGTATGTATGAGTTCCTTGTTCTCGTACCATAAGATACCTTAACTTCGGAACGAAGTTTCCTGAAGGGTGGGTGTATGTAATGACCCTTTTCTTATTACTGTAAATAATTTCATAAACAATCTGAAACACTAGCTAAATTATAATTAATTATGATATAACCTTAAATTGATTACAAGTTATTAATTAATTATTTTGGATTATACTTAAGCTGAAATATGATTTAACTCCTTGATTAAGGGTTAATGAAGAAGTAATTATTAAATAAGACATTAAATGATTTAGTATTAGACTAATGGTTAGTGACTAATAAATTATTAATTAAATTAATTGATTAATTATGTATTAAAAAGAGGGAAAATAAAATAAAAACATAAATAAGGTTAAAGGGGTTACGTATCCCATGAGGGATAACGTAACCCACACGTTAAAGGGAACATTAATTAAAAGATAAGATAATTAAATGAACAGATAAGGGAAATTAATGTATGGATAAGGGGTTGATGAGGAGTAATGGAAGGTGCGAGGGCGGTGAAAGGAGGATAAGGGAAGGAGAAGGACGGGGGAAAGGGGATCATTATTCATTTTTTGGTCGGGATTTCATTCGGGAGTGGAGGAAGGGAGATTTTGGGGAAGCATTGGGGGAGAGTGAATTAACAGTGGTGACAGTGGGGATTTACCGTGCACACCGTGGCTGAGAGGTTTGGGCTCGGAGGGCTAGGACATCCGTAGATGTCCTAGGGCCAGGCGCACTGGTCGGTTGGGAGGCCGGTTTTGGGGGTGTTCAAGCGAGGATTCAAGCTGCAGCGGATGGTAGCATCAGTGACAGGTATTTAAACTCCAAATTGTAAATTGCTTACTTAAATTTAATATTTATTGCCAGATTTATTTACGCAAGTATGCACATAGCTTGCAAATTATGAAATCTATACTTCTTAAAAGCTTCAGAAATTAAGCAAATTGGCACATAAATTAGGTAAATTAGTAGAATTATATTGTCTTTTAAATTCTGGTTGTTACAGCATGGATCATATTCATCCTGTGTTTCCTCTTCGACATGATAACATGAGAGTAACTCTTTGACTGTCTATATTTTTTGTTGTTGATATTTTGTTATAATTTGTAACTCTAGTTCATAAAAAAATATCACTCCCCTTATCAGCTTCAGATCTGAATCAATGTTAGGGTTCTCATGCTCAAATGATAAGGTTACTACAAAATTCTTTTGTAATCCTTTCCATTTTGCAGTGCCTCTATGCATCTCCCAGTCTATGTACCCATTTCCTTGGATCCCTTCCAATGTATGAATGAAGTGTTGAGGCCATTAATCAAGTGGTGTCATCCTCCATTGTGTTCTACATTTCTTCAAGTGTTCAACTGGTGTTCCTCTCCCATCATACTTATGCACTGTATTGCTCCCCTTTTTTGCACCAAATATAATGTGTAGTAGTCATTTACAATGATACAAGTCATGAATTATTTCTCTGTGTGCACCCCACCATATTGCAGGTGTTTCCTTGAGTGCAATATCTAGGGGTAAAAACATATGATGTTACAATGATTCCTCCTCATATTTTGTCAAGAATTCCTCTAATTCGTTCATCCCATGAAAATTGGAGAGGTTCTCTTATCTCTATTCCTACCCACCTTAATGCACAGTCTATTCTTGTGCACCTCCTTGTGGAGATTTCATGTAGTCATTGCTACCAATTCTCCAACCATGTGTCTGAGTCTGAAGCAAACTATGTAATGCTTCTCCAATTGAGTACCTCATATGTAGTTGGGTTGACATAATCTTCTTCTCACACAATAGTTTTGTATAACTAGTTTATTTCTTTAAGATCCAAAAAAGTTTCCTCTACAAACCTTTATCCTTCTAAAGGATCGAATGGTGCAATAACTCTAGATTCATCTAATTCAAAATTATTTTTCCTTGTCTTCAGGTTGATCACATCCTAGTTATCAAATGCCCAATCTAATCCAGGTAATTTTGGGTAAGGTGTTGTGCCAACTACTATCTCTATCACTTCAAAATCTACCACAATGCCCACTCCATCCAGATCTACTGTCACACCTTTAAGCCTTCCAATTGGTAACACTCTGTGTTGATTTACTAGTTTCAACTGGATTGGTGAATAGCCCAACGTGGGTTCCCCCATACATTTCCATGTCTTCTTAGGCAAGACATTTACTTCAAATCATAAATCCAGTATAATATCTCTCGTGTTGAAATCCCCACTGTCAACATTCAACCTAAATTCTATGTTTTTCCTTCTTCTTGTATGGAGATGATTGACTATTTTCTGCTCTAAATTCCCTTCTACCTCTGTGTTACATATTTTTAGTAGATTCTATAATGCTTTAACAGATGATGGATCATTCAATAACTTAACACATGATTGTAGAAAAGTCTTTATGGTACTTACTTTCTCTAAAGGTTGTCCTTTACTGGTATGGTCCATTGAAAATGGAATCTCGTACATTGGTGGGTTCTGAGTTTGTTGTGCAACTGATGTAGATGCAATGTTCTCCTTGAGAAGCTCTCGTCTGACCTCCTTAAATGTTTCCTTTTATTTCCATGCATCAAACTACTTATGTGGCTCAATATTCTTCTTTACCTATTAGTGTTGAGTTGTATCTTGTTTTGCTACATCTTCTCCTATCTTGGCTCCTCCTCGAGTAACTATATTTATGTTTTTACCATCATCCCTAGCTTCTGTAGAAATCCACTGGAAATTCTGGTTGTTCTGGTTTCTTTTTTCTTGAATCTTTCCTAAGAGTGTTGGGAATTCTTCTATGTAATGCTTTGTTGCACGAAAATACATACATGTCACAGGTGGAAGTGGACAATCCATTGCATAATGTCTTATTTATTGGTAGTTATGGAATACTACTAGACCTTTGCCTCACCCAAATTCTCCTATTCCTCGTCCTCAACCTTTGTATCCACCTTGATCCCATCGTTGTGCATTTTATTGGGTCACCTGGTTATACTATGCGAGGTTATATAGTGGCTACACAATGTTGTATGGTGGTGGAACCTAGTTGAACTGAGGTAAATATTTCCCTTTCATAATTTCTTCTTTCACCCTATAAATTTCTGAAGTTATTTCTCTCATCAGTTCCAACGTTCTATAGTCCTTATCATCATGACCTACTAATTTGAAAAATTTTCAATATGAACTTGTTGGTACTGTCTTATGTTGATTTCTTTTTGTTTTTCCAACAATTAAAGTATTCTATTCTTTTATTATTATTTAATATGAAAAAGGATCACAAATGAAAGATAGATATCCACAAAAAATAATATATATCCTCAGGGAAACCCTCAAGGTGGATAAAACCCTTCAAAATTTCCTCAATATAGATTCCTCCAAGATGTACAATGCCATAAAATTCTCTTTCACAAAATCAAGACCAAAGAGACCCATACACAAACCAAGAATAACCTCCTAGATAACTGTGTACTACTCGCTTGTACTTATATTCAATTAATGATCAAAATGACTTGACTTATCAATAAACCATTTCACAATTACACTTAGGAAAAAATTCTAAAATTACATAAAATCTCAACACTCCCTCTTAATGAGGAAGGTATTCTATCAGGCATAGACTCTAACATTGTCACCATCCACATGAGCCCATGACCATTGACTATTAGACACATGAATATATACATCACATGAAATCCATAGTGACTTCACAGCATGCATCCAAAGGCGGTGGGTAGCTCTCCAATAGCTACAACATGTCATCATGAGACTATCTAGTTTCCCACAGAAAACTCAGATATCTTATGCATGACATTGAGAACCCTGTGATAACATCTGTACCTCATCTCTTCAGCATGACTCCAGGGCTAGTGGGTATCTATCCAATAGCTACAACATGTCATCATGACATCCACTACCATGCAATAACATTTGAATCCATCACTCCCTCTGAAGAGGGACTATGCCAAGCTTGTCCATGAAGTACTCAAAATTATTCCTTGACAATGGCTTTGTCAGGACATCTGCAACCTACTCATCAGTAGGAACATATTGGAGCCTCACTTATCCATTCTGCACCATATCCCTAATATAGTGATACTTGATTTTGATATGCTTCAACCTATCATGAAACACTAGGTGCTCTCACAACTTTATACAACTCTGGTTGTTGCACAAGATACATGTCCCCTCCATCGCAATATCAAATAATTTAGTCAACAATTTTTGAAGCCACACTACTTCGTGACTTGTTTCAAATGATCACACATACTTTTCTTCAGCCATACTAAGTGCTACACATGATGGATTCTTACTGATCCATGAAATCATACTAGATCCCAAATTGAAGTAACATCCTAATGTACTTTTCCAGTTTTCAACACTACCAGCCCAATCTGAATCCAAATATCCAACTAGAATAATCTCACTATTTGCAACATACTTGAGCCCATAATCCACTGTACCTTTAAGGTACCTCATCACATGTTTTACTGCAATCAAGTGAAAACATTTGGGGTCAACCATGTACTGACTTAGGGTGTTCAAAACAAAACATATATCTGGTCGTGCATTTGTCAAATACATCAATGATCCAATCATATGCCTATATAATGTAGAATCCACAACTTCTGAAGTCATATCATCCAAAAACTTCATATTTGATTCCATCGGCGTGGCCATCAGTTTACAGTCCAACATCCCGAACCTCTTTAGGATATTCACAACATATTTTCCCTGATTTAGGAAGATCTCATTCTTCCTCTTCCATACCTATAGACCCAAAAAGTAGTGCATCAAACCTAGGTTTTTCATTTCGAAATTTTTAGTGAGTTTTCTCTTACACTCAATGATGAACTTCTCCACTCCTTTCAAGAACAGATCATCCACGTATAGTAGTAATATCATTGGTCCATAATCCTCAACCTTGGAGTAAAGATTAGGATTTGCATTTCTCTTGGTAAATCCCAAGATCATAATAAAACCATCATTTTGACCATACCATTCTCTCGATGCTTGCTTCAATCCATATAATTCCTTCTTTAACCTACACACATGTGTCTCCCTGTCATGTGCTTCGAATCCTTCTGGTTGTTGCACGTAAACCTCTTCCTCTATTACCCCATTCAAAAATGTCATTTTCACATCGATATGATGAACCTTCCATTTCATCAAAGTAGCAATTGAAAGAAAAACCTTTATTCAAGTATATCTTTCCACCAAAGAAAAAGTCTCCTCATAGTCAATTCCTTCCTTATAAGAAAATAGCCACGCTACAAATATAGCCTTGTATTGCTCAATGCTTCCATCTACAACATACTTCGTCTTGAATATCCACTTGGAGCCCACAACTAATTTTTTCTTGGGTCTAGGAACCACATCCCAAATGTCATTCTTCACTATTGACTGCTATTCCTTGACCATGGCATCCTTCCATTATTTCTTTCCTACAACTTCTTCATAGCTGGTAGGCTCTACATCAATGATATCACACAATAATGCCACATAAACAGGATACGATTTTGGTTTCTTGACTTTCCTAGATGATCCATCCTGTGAACCATATTTCTTTCCATATTTGATGGCCTCTTGTGCCCAATATGTGGTGCATCACCACTACCTCAGCAAGTTTTGCACGACCTCCCAGTCTAGGATCATTCTTAATCTCCCCTCAAGTTTTGGTTGACTCTTTGATTCCTCGCAGGAATCCTCAGCACACCAATATCTATCCACAGGTCCTTCTTAGGAGTTACGCCTATGAGAGAAATAACTAAGAGCCAAATATCATCCATGTGACCAACTGACGTGACCACAATATTCACCCAAAAGGGTATTTTGGGTTTCACAACTTTGCGATTCCTAATTTGAGTCCCTCTGTCTCGTCAGACCCCAAAACTCTGAAATGGTCTAATGGGAAATTGATTCCTCCCTTGAATTCACTTGATGTGGCCTTCGATGCAATATGGGCCCCAAGTGTTTCGGCACCTTGAGATTTCATGTATCGGTGGAATTCAATAGAAAAACTCTCTTCTGCTTGATAGCCAAAATCGTGATGGCTTCTCGCGACAAATCAATGCCTCTACTCTTCTCGTGATCTGATAGTCCTAAATAAATTAGGACTTTGTGAATCGGGAGTTCACAAATCTCGACTCTGAATCACAACCTTCTTCCACACCCCGAATTTTGAAACGATGAAACTCAAACACGAGATCAATGACTCTCGTTGATCCAGATCCAACGACCACTATTCCTCCTAAACTTTTGAATGTCGAATGATCCTCAGGCTTAACCCTTCTGCTAATCTATGAGATCCAATGCTCTACAGAACTCGGTACTTCTTCCTTGAAGTGTTCTGACTGTCCATCCAAACTTCCAATGCTCCTCACCAATACTCTGGCGTCAACCCTTCTGAGCTTTCTCTTTTACAGGTGACCTCAAAATTCATCTCCCTTTGAATCCTTCATAGGTTCTAACCCTTCTGAGATTTTATCTACTGCAAAATCAAGGCTTCAAAAGGTTTCCTACATGCACTCCTTGCAACATCCACAAATATGCTCTAGCTATTTAAAATATCGAACTCTGTGCACTCTCTTGCAACAACAGTTCTCCAACCTTTCCCCTCGATTGCTAGAGTCTAAGGCTTCAACTAGCCTACACACTTGCACGGCTCTATGCTATACTTTCACTTCCACTAGTATGAGAACAACGATATTCCTCCTAAGCTTTTATGAGATGAAACTCAGAACCCTGTCAACGCACTCTATGCAGACCTTTCACTGCACTCCTTGCAAGAATTCTCAGGATGAGAAAAAAATGAAACTCATATTTCTCTTCTCACCAGCTTCATACATTCAACATGAAATCAAGAGAATATGCACGCATAACATTGAAACATATGAATAATAGAAAATATAAGAAAAACTGTAAACATACCATTCAAACAAATGTAAACAGTAACCAAGATAACACCATGAAATGGACTCGAAGCATTCTTATATTAATTCCAATGCTCCTGTACATGGGTTCAATAGCAAAAACTATCTTCTTATGCAATCCTACAATCTTTGTTCTTCTATTCTCTCTTGCTCTAGAGCTTACAATGAGAACTAATACAATGATACAAGCAAGGGTGTCGTTTACGAGTTTTCCCTCCTACTTCTCTAAGATATCTAATCGAATTAAAAGCTACAACTACTTTACATTCATTACACTTAAATGCCTCCATATTCAATAGATGAGAGCAATGCTCAAGATCTATGTTACAATCTCAAAACATTTAAGGGATTCCACTTCTCTTGTCTCCAAAGATCTAGGAACTCCATTCTCTTCATCATTATATTCCTTTGCATGACCTTGCTTTGACTTGTGAAAAGATACATCCTCATTGAAGGTGAAATACCTGCTAATCTTGATCTTCCATTGACCATGAATGTATACTCTATAGGCCTTCGGCGTGTCACTGTACCCAACAAATTTACCTCTGTTTCTAGATGGGTCCAACTTTTTTCTCTTTTCCTTGGGGATATTCACATATACATGACAACCAAATATCCTCAGGTGGTTGACCTCTGTCTTATCTCCTGAAAACATTTCCTCCAGTTTCTTGTTTTAATAACTCTATGGGGACTTCTATTTTGTACATACACAACTATCATTGCAACTTATTCCCATAGATACATAGGAAAATCTTGATCATGTATCATGGCCTTCACTGCTTCCATAATCGTGTGATTCTTGTTATAGAAATTTTTTCCTCATCGCATGAAAATTTCTTGGATGGCCTTTCTATTTCCCTATGTATACTTGATGTCCCATTTTTTACCTTCGAGAGCCAAAAAATCACATTTTCCCACATATACGTACCCTACTAGTTAGAAAAAAAGTGTATATGCATAGAGTCGTTGGCCTCTATTCAAAGGGTCATTTTCATGCACTACTTGGATTTAGTGCATGCAAAAGATGCACAGGGTCGTTGGTTCATGAACATCCTATTCATCTAAGCTCCTCCTAATCATCAATATATTTCTTTGTACCTTGTGCTGACTGATGAGAGATTCCCTAATGCTCTCCTTTCAGTAGTTCTCATTCCATTGAATTCAACTCATCTATTATGGAAATGAGACCTAGAGTCTTGTTAGTAACTAGAAGCTTGCAGTCATTGGTGGCAGGTTCTCCCACCATCAACAATTGGGAACACATAAATATCTCTCGATCAATGGATTCTTCAAGTGTTCGACCTCAACCCCTTACTCACACTTGTAATAATGTACTCAGTGCCTTGATACCTACTTTCATTATCAATAGGTTGTCTCGTGTTTGTTAGCAATATACTTTAATGACCGGTAATCAAACAAAGTATCATTGTGTTCAACATCAACTCCTCTATTCACATGATGTAGACTTGCACCTTCAGCGGATAGTGTAGCAGACCCCCAACTTATAGTATCAACATTCCTATTATCTTGTTTTCTTTCATTGGACCAATACCTATATGACTTAAATGATCATGGGAGATCATATTTTACTTCATTGTATACATATATCTTCATATTGATTTTGAGACTAGATTCCACTGGGCCTTGTTCATGACTATGACATCCTATGGCATGTGTCTATTTTGTATTTCCTATCCATGGCCATGAACAACTATTTGGTATATTTCCACATGGGTCTGCAGTATAATTCAGATTGGCAGCCATGTGTACAAATTCATTATGGATTGTAATATTCTCATGAGTAACTAGCACTTCTAGCTGAGTCTCCATTACTCCACTTCTAGGAATTATAATGTATTTCGACCATCACATATACTCCTATGACCTCACACATTAGGGGGCATCTGTGATAGAAAATTTTCCTCACCCCATGCAACTTCCTTGGAAGTCCTTTCCATTTCCCTATGTAGACTCGAAGTCCCCTTTTTTTCCTTCCAGAGCCAAAAAAACACATTTTTCCATATATACGCACCCTACCAATTAGACAACAAGAGTATACATAGGTTTCTCCACTACAACCCGCATACATCAGGTTTGGTGCTCAAAATAAAAAAAATATGTCAGGTTTCCATGTCACGTCATGAGATCCATGATCGTTGACCTTCCATATACTGGAAACTCTCCAACTCATCCCTTCAGTTCCATTTCAAAGATATAAATTGATCCATATCCAAGCCTTGCAGGAGGAGAGAATTCAACTTTTGAGAGCAAAGATACTCTGGAGAAATTTTACTTCACATTGAATCTACATCCCTTTATCCTTGAAATTATGAACTCTTCATTATTTGTGACGGAGAACCTCATTATCTCCTTTATATGATCTTTCCTTTGGTGGAGGATTGAAGTGGTGTAGGCCCAACTAGAGGGACTTAGTTTCTTGGTTCTGATATGTGTCATTACAACAGTTTTTCACCTACATGATTTTGCTAATTATTTTAATAGAAATATTCTTTTCTTGTCCAATTGATATCTTGTAAATATTTGAATTATTATTCCATGGGCGTATTTGTCATGTATGTTAATGGATTATGATAATCTATATGCTAACATTATATATATTACCATATGCTTCTGTATCTTGGTTGTTGAGGACAAGTTGCAGGTATTAAGCTTTGATTTGCATTCTCAATGGTGGTCTTCATCAAACGTCTAGATGAGGTAGGCTCTTGACATTGTCTTCTTATCATTTCATTTATATAACATAGTTTGGATTAGAGTTTATTTCTGTGTGTCATTCCATTTATTGTGGTTTACCCCATGCCATTGAGATATCTTCCTCATAACAATTATTTCTCTCTACCACTCCATTTTTGTTGTGGATTATAGGGAGTAGAGAGCTCCCTCTTAATTCCAACTTCGTTGTAGAAATATAATAATTCATATAAGGTGAATACTCCTCCATGGTATGATCTCAACGTCTTTATCTACCTCTCTATTAGGTTTTCTAATAGTGCCTTGAATTCCTTGAACTTACCAAATACTTCACCTTTTGACTTCAAAAAGTAAATCCAAGTTTTTTCATGAGTAATAATCAATAAAAGATACATAATATATGTACCCTCTAAGTGATGGTTTTACATCGGTCTTCATATGTCCATGTGTAAAATGTCCAAGACTTGTTTGGCTCTGCTATCACTTCTTGGAAAGGGGTTCTTCACATTATTTCCTTGTGCACAACGTTTTCACATGCCATCTAGATTCACCTAAATATCCTGTAGTCCTGTTACCATATTTATCATGATTGGTAAATCTCTGTAGAGTAGGTTGGAAAATATCCTATGCCATAGATCACTTGAATTCACAATGTCGTGAATTAATATTGAATCTGAGAATCCCTTTAATTTATACAATCCTCCTTCTTGGACACCAATAACAACTGCATCATCAAACGTATTTCCTTTTGGCAACATGATAAATTCTCCATATACAAATGAAACCCTAAAATCCTTCTCATCCAAAGATGAAATCGAGAGAAGGTTCTTCTTCAAATCTGGTACATAAAGCACATCCTTCATCCTCATTGCCTTCCTAGAATCTAGTTTGTAGGAGGCCTCTCCTACTCCTTTGATCGGATACTGATAATCATCACCAAAATTTATATTATGAGGTGATTCTTTATGAATTAAGATTGAAAAAGATCCTTTATACCCTGTCATGTGCTTAGAAGCACCGCTATCCACCAACCAAGTATCGTTTCTAAGGGTGACTTTTCCTGTGAGCGTTGATATTAGGATGTAGTCATCATCAATTGAAAAATATTCTCTTGCAATTTTGTTTGGTGGCTCATCATATTCAACGACATGAGAATGATGCCTCTTTCTATTTTCCTTTTCTTTTAATTTAAGAATAAGGGGACAAAATTTTACAATGTGTCCCAATTTTTTGCAACATAAACACATCACATTTGAATAGTCTCTTTGATTCTTTGACTTTTGAGGTTTCTTTAGGGATGAGGGTTCTTTATTACTCTTTCCTTTCCTCGTATGAGATTATAAATAATGATCATCATCCCTCAATTCATGTTCTCTTGCTACCATCCTTGCTTCCTCTTGAGTGAAATCTTCCCATAATTTTCTAAACTTGATTAGCTTCCTCCTTGAGAATATTCCTTGAATAAATGAGTCCCATGAATTTGGGAGACCATTCAAGGTGGTCATCACCATTTATTATTCATCAAAAATTTCTCCAATAGATTCAATCTATTCCTTGATCTATTTCAATCTCTAGAACTAAGAGTGAATGAAATATGAATCTTGAAGCTTCACATTCTTCATCTGAGTCTTCAATGACATCCTTCTTTTGATGTTTTTTCCTTCAAATAACCGAGTCAATGCATCCATAATATTATTTGGAGATTTTAATGGAAAAACATGATGGATCAGATGATCCTTGATTAAGTCTGCAATAATCCTCTTAGCCACGGCTTGGTTCTTTTTATATTTTTCCTTGGGCTCATCTTCCTCTAGTTCTGGAACTTCCTCCTCAACAAATATTTCTAAATCATGTTCTTACAGAAGGAGGCCTACTTTGTACTTCCATGCTCTGAATTTTTATTCTCCTTCCACCTTCTTGTCAATTTTGGTGCAGGTATCCATCCTTCATAGGAATATGAATTTAGTTTTCCAAAACACTTCCATAAATCTACAAAAAATCGAGATTCCTTTTCAGGCCTTCTCTGATACCATGTTGATTTCTTTTTGTTTTTCCAACAATTAAAGTATTGTGTTCTTCTATTATTATTTAATATACAAAAGGATAATAAATGAAAGATATATATCCACAGAACAATAAGATATATCCTTAGGGAAACCCTCAAGGGGGAGAAAATCATGCAAAGTTTCCTCAATATATATTCCTCCAACATGTACAATTTCATACAATGCTCTTTCACAAAATCATGACCAAAGAGACCTAGATATGAACTAAGAATAGCCTCCTAGATAAGTGCATAATAATGTCATGTATTTAAATTCAATGAATGATCAAAATGAGTTGATATAACCTCTATTTATACTCTAAAAGACTTAAAATACATGACTTATCAATAAACCCTTTCAAAATTACACTTAGGAATAACTTCTAAAATTACATAAAATATAAACATCTTATACTTCTACATCATTGGACAATGATATGGATCATGCCCATGCATCTTACAAATATTTCACCTTGGTCCTCCTATTGGTAAGGGGTTTGGCACCCCTGCTACCAAATTCTATGCAAAAGTTGGACATTCATTCTTATTATGTCCTTCTGTTCTACATAATGTAAACCAAACAACTTATCTTTTCTCTTTTCCCTTATTCTGGTTCAGATGAAATGTCAGATTCTTCAAATCCTCCTTCATCTCCTCTATTGTTGGATCTCTCTATTGATACTGGTTTTCTTCCAATTGCAAGGATGCCTACAGAGCCTCTGCCTGATTTTGGAACTTATGTTGTCTCAAAGGATACTTCAAGTGTGGTAATAGTGAATTCACAAATAAGTTCCTATGTTTCATATCAGTAATTGAATATTTCAACTTACCTTTCAGACGCTTGAACCTATGATAAATATCCCAAATAGACTCACCTGGTTTCTTCCTGATTTCAATCATTTCATTCATGTAATGGTCTTATGAGCTTGGCTTTTGAAACTCGTTTATTAGTAATTTTTTCACATATGAGATAGTATTTGGTACTCCTTTTGGAATGTTTACATCAAGGCTCATGTACGAGTCCAATGCATGGGCTCTTAGTGTGATAGCTAACTATGCAAGATTTCTATCTTCATATGTGATCTACTTTTTCTCCCATATCTTTTCACAGATGAATACATGCTTTTTGGGGTCCTTCAATGCCTCTCCCCGAAATTCTGATAATCTTATCGTAGGATCTTGTCCTACCATTTTGAACTATGTTGAAATAGTGCTTCCGCATGGTGTAGATAATTGATTGTTACTTATTGAACTTTCTCCCCCAGTTGATTGTCATTGATTGGAACCCTGTCCTATTTTTCCTCTTCCACTAAAATTTGGTTGTCTAAACATTGGTGTTCTTTCAGGTGTATTAGTCGCACATGGGGTTGTAGGTTCCACGTTGAGGATGATCTGGATTAGAGTTCTACCTTCAATTCATGACCCTAGACCTCTTGTTTTCCTTTAGTATTTTTCATGAAGTATTTCCTCAATATACTCCATAGCCTAAAGATCTCTATGTCTTCTTCATTTATCACCAAGGCCTCTATGTTGACTATGGTCCTCCTCTTGTTATTCATATTATATTGGTAAGGTCTTATGTTGTGCATCTTTCTATCTTTTTCCATTATCTTATTTATATGGTCCTATTCCATCATGATTGGGTCTATTTCCTCCTTATTCTTCCACTCATCCATATCTCTGTCCATATATCATCCTCATGTCAGTGCTTCCCCCCTCCCCCCATGTGCACAAGGAAGTTTAGTTGTCTCATTCCATGGTCATCACACCTTTGTCATACATTAAAATAGTTATTGAAGTATACAATGATATGATGTGCCAACCTTTGGGTCCCTTCAGAAAATCCTACTCTACAGTGGTGTAGGACTTCACGGTATCTACAACAAATTCAATGATAAACCCTGCAACAATACTGTCTAACCATAAATATACTACGAACGTGAATTTTTTATTAACTTCTTGTAGTTGCATGATCTCCACATGATGGAAGTCTAGTTGTCTCATCTGGTTCATAGGGTCATTTTCCTTCAACCTCAATAACCACTCCTACAATAGATGCGGGAAATCACAGAAAAATACCTCATGCAATTTGTTGAACATGTATTTGTCGAGATACTTGTGTGGTGTCAACTTAGGGTTTCATTTTTCCTTCTTCTCAAACTCGAGTTCCTTTGTCCTCAACCATATTTCAATCTCTACCTTGGTTGGATTCCATGGACTGAACATTCCCTTTTACACTTTTATCCTCTGTGATTTTCTTTGATAGATCCCATCCACTCAATCCTGTGCAGTTCTAATCGAAAACATAACCATTTGTTGGTTACTTGGGCTGGCCTAGGTTCTAATCTCAAATAGGTTTCTACCAAACACTTTATTAGCCTTCCTCTTGGATCATGTCTAATAAAAAATGACCAACCCCCTCTCCCTGGAATCTCTAAGTAAAATACTTATTCACATTGAATTGGAAGAACATAGGGATTTGTTCTTGGCTCAAGCGACCTTGTATTGACCATGGTATATCCATTATCATGTTCAATAATAGTTCTATCAGGATCATGTTGATTCAATCACATCCTATACCACTTGACAATGAATAGAACTAATTTTATGGATTTAAAGTCACACTCAATAATATCTTCCAAATACTCATAGTATAGATTTTCTGACAATTTTGGATCTCTGTCACTTCTAGAGGAAACATTCATCACCTCAAAGACTACAATTATCCATGAGTCATATGTTTTCTTCATTTCATCCAATGTTTTTATGCAAAATTTATGACCATTGCACCACATAGCCTTATGTTGTTTTACCTGCAATATGTCAAAAACATAAAAATGACATCATCAATTGATAATTAAGTAAATATTTTATGTTTGGAAAGTATGCAAAGAAAAAATAAATTCAACTTGTACATCAATATAATTGAAAATAATTAGATAGTATGGCTTATTAATATTCTTGCATGTTTATCTTTTAAACCATATGCTAGATCGATTTCCCTTTGTGTAATATTGGTATCTCCATTGCGATGTGCTGCTTTAACCAATGAAGCCACACCTTCCCATGATAATCCTTGACTAGATTGTTTACATCCTTCAATCCATACCTTCATCCAATCAAGATTGTTTGCGACATATAAATGTAGTGCATTCCTCTCTCGACCAACTGCATGAGAATAAAATTAAAATATTTCACAAATGTATAATTAATTAACATGATATACCTTTATAATTGATGCATATTGAAGATTAAAAATGAAATAATTAAGTATGATATATACATAAAAACCAATAGTAAAATGTATAATAATAATAATAATAATATATTTTTAAGGTCACGGCCAACCCAGACACCAAATTGGTGTATGAGACCCCCTTGTTTGTGGGACAAGGGA
>CBVK0100451810.1:0-13125 GCA_900067695.1 Picea abies
CAAAAGAAATGATGAAACGCACATTCCCAGCAAGTTATAGAGCATCTCACTTCTCCTGGCACAAAAATGTGAAGTGGGGAATAGATTAAACTAAACTGTTTACCATAAAACAGCTTCCTCGTTCTTACAGTGCTGCTACAATACCAGACTCTGAAAAGGCCAAAATGAATCAAACAATACAGTGCTGCTACAATACCAGACTCTGAAAAGGCCAAAACGAATCAAACAATCCAATATCAAACTCTGAAATGCAATGAATACCTTGATGAATGCATAACCAGCGTTTCTGCCACTGGAAAATATTCTGTAAAAACCCACTTCATGGTTGCAAGATCTATCATGACGGTTTTTAAGGAAAACGCTGCAGCTGCAGTGCAGTACTTTATCTGACAGTTGCTTGAAATACACTTTTTAAACTAGAGTCGATTACCGTTACCAACTTCTGCTGCTTCTCAAATTGCAGATCTTTCGCTTGTTATTCCTGTAAGTAAGCGCGTAGATGATGAAGCCAAATGCAACTAACAACTCTTCAGTGTTGTTGTGGTTACAAGCAGAGCGGCGTGAATCAGCAATTCCCGATTTTGTGCAGACCATAAAAATAGGATAATTTGAGGATTTTTTTGTAGTTGTGAGAAAATGGAGCATCAATTCCAAATCTAATACAAAATATTTCTATTTAATTAATATAAATTAACATATTTTTATTTAATTAATATAAATATATTTTAACACCAGATCCATAAGGGTTGAGGGGATCAAATCCTATATAAAATACACATTAAATTTAATGGAAAAACTTGAAAATATCAATTATGGGGATGCTGATTTATATCTACGTATGAGAATTATTATAATATGTGAAAAAGACGTTTTGCCAAAATCATTTTGTCTATATAAAAACACATTAAAGCTATGAAAACAACTTTTTTAACCATATTTAACCATCAATATTATGGGGATGCTGATTTATATCTACTTATGAGAATTATTATAATATGTGAAAAAGACGTTTTGCCAAAATCATTTTATCTATATAAAAACACATTAAAGCTATGAAAACATTTCACTTTGTTGATGTGAAAAAGAGATTTTATTCCAAAATCATTTTGTCTATATAAAAACACATAAAAGCTATGAAAACATTTCACTTTGTTGATGTGAAAAAGATATTTTATTCCAAAATGATTTTGTTTGACCATCACCAATACATAACAAAAGAAAAGTTGTTAAAATATCAAAATGATTAGTATCCATCATCATTAATATACATATACATACAAAAATTATAAAAACACCTTATTTTTCTTTATCTGAAATAAATGTCATTTTTAAATGCATTATCATCAATTCTTATATTTTTTCAAAAATTATAAAAACATCTTATTTCTCAAAATAAATGTCATTTTTAAACACATTATCATCAATTCTCTTTTTTTTTTTAAATGATTAATAATATAACTCTTCTATTTTTGGATTCATAAATAAATCTAATTTTTAAATGTATTATCATCCATTTTCATATTTTTTTCAAAATGATTAATAGTATAACTTTTTTTATTTTTGGAGTCATATATAGTTCAAATTAGTGAAATCATAACCAAAATCAATTAAAATAAATCCAAAAAAATATAAACAATTCCCAATGATTGTTTTACCTTTGATTAGCAACTTCCTATGTTATATTTGTCTTCCTTTTGAAAATTATATTATAAAGTGCAAAAAGTACACCATTATAAAGTGAACAAGTTGAAATGGTATATTTTCAAATTTCATTTGGAATTGAAATAATATGAAAATACATCTACACACTATTTTTGAGAGATATTTAGTTTATAATCGTAATTAATTTGCATGGAAGTGAACCTTCCTTGTACTTTGTGCACTAAATATGCAATCCTCTCAAAAGTCTGTTTGGATGGCATTCAAATTAAATGATGTTCTCTTGACATCATGCATGACTTTCCATGTGCAGAATCATAGATGCCTTGGCATAAGTTTAGTCAAAGAAGTGGGGTTATTACTTGCAAACCAATCATTTAAAAGAGGGTTCAAAGCCAAATATGTTAATTAATGTCCAATGGCATTAATGACCTCATTGATTCACTCAATTCTTGAATTGTTATTGTGTGATTTGAAAACCTAGGTTTCATTCATGTAGAAAAGAAGTGAATCTTGAACTATCATAATGTGATTTGAAAACCTAGATTTCATTCATGTAGAAAAGAATTGTGAAGGGATATGAACAAAATGAGCAAATATCCAGGCATTGTTGCCCAAAATTCCCCACCTAGGCATAGGGAAATGTACATGCCCCACAATTGAAGGGAACGTGAAGTAATAAAAGCCGCAAATTCCTTTGCAAAAGTCCTATACCTTGACATCCTTTTAAACGAAGAAAAGATAGAGACCATTTTTGGCATCTATAGGAAGTGGATGTCAAGGGTCATGAGAACATTTTTAATCATCTCTTGTACTATGAGGAAATTGAGGACTTTCATGGGAATAATGATCATTTTGATCCTATCCCAAAATAACATTTCTGCTCAAATTGTCTGAGAACATTTTTAATCATCTCTTGTACTATGAGGAAATTGAGGACTTTCATGGGAATAATGATCATTTTGATCCTATCCCAAAATAACATTTCTGCTCAAATTGTCACTAGTTTGGTCCATGTAGAATGGAACCATTTACCACCAATCACTAAAAACTATGCTCTAATTGTGAGAATAAGAAATGGTAAGGAAGAAGTCCTTGATAATGCTCTTTTCATTAAAGTCATAGTTTCCATACTAGGTTGCATGCACGGTGATGTTTCCTATTAGCACATGATAAGACAAATGGGTGGCTCTCAATACAATGAGTCATGGTTGAAGGATCAATCAATACAATGAGTCATGGTTGAAGGATCAATGGCTATTGTGGTGATGTTTTGTATTAGCACATGAGAATAAAAATGGGTGACTCTCGATACAATGAGTCATGGTTGAAGGATCAATGGCTATTGTTGGCAAATTCTCATAAGGAGAAAGCTAGGAATAATAGAGTCTTGTGATAAATTTTGGCGTTAAGCTTATTGATAATTATGCCACTACCAAGAATATGAATACCAGAGAATATGAATTCCATGTGGAAAAATTGATCCAAAAGATATGGTTCCATTCTTCGATTTCATTCATCATTGTTATGAAGAGTATGTTTTGATTTTAGTATATGAATTCCATGTTGTAAAACTTTAGGTTGGGAATGTAGTGTACATACCTATGTTTTTATTGTGGGTAGTTTTGTATTTGTACTTGTTAATGTGAATAGGTAGTAATAGAGAGGGACCGTGCAAGATTTAATGGTGAGGATAAGTTCAATCAACACCTCCTAGTCATCAAATCAAACAGGGATACCTATTTGCAACGAACCAACCAACACGTACACATCGAGATGATTAATACACAATGTCATCCACTAGCCAAGCTACTTCAAAGGGCATACATGTGGCATGGAAAAATAATAACAATATAACAATTCAACAAAGTGGTGATTCATTTTAGTTCTTGAACCTGCAAAAAACCAACTTCTTAGTATGCTAAGGAGAAGAGACGGAGGCAATGCCTTGAGTTTTTGGCAGTACATAGACGCTATGGATGAAGACTTGGTTACATTGAGGCCACGTAGCATGCGAAAAGTACGAAATTATTAATGTCAAGTCTCGGTTTTTGAGTTGAACAGCGCCATATTTGCTGCCCATATGCCTTCCCTTCAATTCTTTTCTCTATCTTGCTCCGAGGTACTCGGGATTTCCAGTTCCTGTTCATCAATAATGTTCCTTATGTTCTTGCCTGGGGGTGGTGTTTTCGTTCACAAGATATCCCATGGATTTAATTGAATTCGATAGAAATTGAGGTGGAGGAATAATAATGGAGGTCGATTCTGTGAGTTGTATAAAAAGGGATTGGCCTTTTAGCAGGCAGGTCCACCAGGATGCGAGGTCACGATTTTGCTATCTGGAAAATTAAAATGATTATTAAAATTAATCATATCTTGAAAATTAAAATGATTACTAAGGAATTCGCTCAAAACACAAACATGATGTACAATGTTTGGACAAGGTGTAATTTAAAAAGTTCTTAAATATTTTTCTGGTAATGGTTGGTTGATTTTCAAGTGGTAGTGGTCTTACTCTCACTGGTATAGTCATTAATCTTCTTCTTATGTTGATGATATCGTTCTTATGGCTAGGAGTTCTCATGATCTTGGAAAGCAACTAAGAATCTTCAAGGATTTTTGCTTCAATAGAGAGATATGACTTTTAATATTGACAAGACTAAGGTATGATTATTAAATCCAATAAGATCACTTATGATACTTTGGTATATGACAACAACAACTTGGAGGAAGTGACTTCATACAAATATCTTGGAATCCATCTTCACCACAAGCTCAACTAGAATTATAGCATTGAGAAAATGATTATTGGGGCATAGAAAGCTTATTATGGGCTTGAAAGCTTGAAAACAATAAATCCTAGAGAAAGATAGAGCAAACCCAAAAGAATTTTATCACCTATAATCTCAAAATTAAAGGAAATAAGTCCTATCCCATCCTCTTCTTAGAGGCAAGCCTTTCCTCCATTGAAAGCACGTCTATGACTAGATACCTAATGTATAAGAACAAATTAAACAACATGGAAAACAAAAGGCTTCCTAAAATTGCTTCAAAATTCATTTGTAACCACCTTCTACTCAAGCTAGGATGGCATAAAGATGCCTACTCTTGGCTAAGCCATTGAGGAATCATGGAAGAGACCATTTTGTTGAATAAGGATACTATTAAAAATATCATTAAATCAAATTTTAAGGAGAAAATGTGGTGTGACAAAGACTTAGAGGAAAAAAGAAAATTAAGGTATTATAAATATTCACCACAAGTTCAACTAGAATTATAGCATTGAGAAAAGGATTATTGGGGCATGGAAAGCTTTTTATGGGCTTGAAAGCTTGAAAACAATAAATCATGGAGAAAGATAGAGAAAACCCAGAAGAATTTTATCACCTATAATCTCAAAATAAAAGGAAATAAGTCCTATCCCATCCTCTTCTTAGAGATAAGCCTTTCCTCCATTGAAAGCACGTCTATGACTAGATACCTAATGAATAAGAACAAGTTAATCAACATGCAAAACAAGAGGCTTCCTAAAATTGCTTCAAAATTCATTTGTAGCCAGCTTCTACTCAAGCTAGGATGACATAAAGATGCCTAGTCTTGGCTAAGTCAATAGGGAATCATGGAAGGGACCATTTTGTTGAATAAGAATACTATTAAAAATATCATTAAATCAAATTTTAAGGAAAAAATGTGGTGTGACAAAGACTTAGAGGAAAAAAGAAAATTAAGGTATTATAATGTAATCAACCCTAATCTAAAAGATCAAAATTATCTCTTTGTTTTGACAAGTGTAAAGAAAAAAAAAACATTGCTAAGATAAAAACAAAGCATTGGTCAATTCCTAAAAAGCCATGGATGAAAAGCACTTCATCTTATAATTTCCATCCTATACCCAAATTAGATCTCAATTTCAAAAAAATTGTTACACTACCAACTTTCGTAACCTTTTAATTTAACAAAATTATGGTAATCTTGGAAAACTTAATTCTAAAGAATTGCAAGTAATCCCTTACCCTCTTAAGATGTGATTGGAGGTTTTCATCATCATCATCATATTTTAGCCTAGCTCTACTTTGGAAAAAAATGTCAAACTTTTATGAAGTATGAAGAAATGAAAAAATGCATGATCCAAATTCCATATATAATTTGGAAAAAAAATTATAAGGATAAGTATTCATAATCTTTGCATGGACACGGGTTCTACAGTCTACAACTCAATAGGAGAGATGTTATATACATAAGGTTACATCATTATTTTAAAAAATATATGTGATTCTACTATGATGATGATGATTATTATTAATATGCACTAAGATTGAATTGGTCTATTTGATATTAAGAGGGTAAGTAATTACATGTGATTCTTTAAAATTTTGTTTATGTGTTCGAAAAGTATTAAGAGAATTTTTCCAAGATCACCATACTTTTGTTGGGTTAAAATCACCATATTATACATTTGGAACAATTACAACTCCCGATCACCATACTTTTGTTGGATTAAAATCACCATGCTATACATTTTGAACAATTACAACTCCCTTAAAAACCAACTCCACCACGAGGTTTGATGGTGTAGACGTTGAGGAAATCCTGCACGATCTTTGAGTGTTGCGAGGCCTCACCTAACTATTGTTAATTGATAAACAGACTGAAACTACGTCACTCTGTCTTCCTATTTTGAATTATAACCAATTTTTCAATTTGGTTGTTCTCATTATGATATCTCTCGTAAATTCAATTCTATTCCCACCTGGCCCAGGCTAAGCTTCATAGTGTAACGAAAGTTACCCATATTCCAAGTAATAACGTTTTATCTTCTGAGAATGCGTGGAGGTATGATGATATTGCAGATGGGTTTGGTAATATGCAGACGAGTTCATTGAAAATTTGCACACGGAATTCGAAAAAGTAAACGATGATTTTATTTTATTGTAATTTTTATTTTATATAAATAAAGACATTTAACAGAAAGTTATGAAAACATTTCACTTTGTTGATATGAAAAAGATATTTTATTTCATAAAAGCTATGAAAACATTTCACTTTGTGGATGTGAAAGAGATATTTTATTCACTTTGTGGATGTGAAAGAGATATTTTATTCAAAATGATTTTGTTTGACCATCACCCATACAGAACAAAACAAAAGTTGTTAAAATATCAAAATGATTAGTCTCCATCATCATTAATATATAGACAGAAACTATAAAAACACCTTATTTTTCTTTATCTGAAATAAATCTCATTTTTAAATGTATTATCATCCATTCTCATATTTTTTTCAAAATGATAGTATAACTCTTCTATTTTTTGAAGTCATAAATAAATCTCATTTTTAAATATATTATCATCAATTCTCATATTTTTCAAAATGATTAGTAATATATTTTTTCTATTTTTTAGAGTTATATATAATCAAAGTTAGTAGAATTATAATCAAAATCAATTAAAATATAATCAAAATAAGTCTAAAAATATAGATAATTCCAAATGATTATGTTTCGCCTTTAATTAGCAACTTCCTATGTTATATTTGTCTTCTTTTTAAGAATTGTATTACAAAGTGCTAAAAATACATCATTATAAAACGAACAAGTTGAAATGGTATATTTTTTTATTTTATTTGGAATTGAAATAATATGAAAATATATCTACACACTATTTTTGAGATATTTAATTTATAATCGTAATTGATTTGCTTGGAAGTGAACCTTCCTTGTGCTCAGTGCACTAAATATGCAATCTCCCTAAATATGCAATCCTTTCAAAAGTCTGCTTGGATGACATTCAAATTAAATGATATTCTCTTGATATCATGCATGACTTTCCATGTAAAGAATCCACCCTAGTAGTGTCATTGATGCCTTGGCATATATCTCCAAGTTTAGTCAAAGAAGTGGGGTTATTACTTGCAAACCAATCATTTAAAAGAGGATTCAAAGCCAAATATGTTAATTAATGTCCAACGGCACTAATGACCACATCGATTCACTCGATTCTCAAATTGTCATTGTGTGATTTGAAAACCTAGGTTCCATTCATGTAGAAAAGAAGTGAATCTCAATTATCGTTGTGTGATTTGAAAACCTAGGTTCCATTCATGTAGAAAAGAACTGTGAAGGGATATGAGCAAATATCCAGGCATTGCTGCCCAAAATTCCCCACCTAGGCATAGGGAAATGTATGCCCCACAATTGAAGGGAACGCGAAGTAATGAAAGCCACAAATTCCTTTGCAAAATTCCTATACCTTGACATCCTTTTAAGCGAAGAGAAGATAGAGACCATTTTTGGCATCTATAGGAAGTGGATGTAAGCGAAGAGAAGATAGAGACCATTTTTGGCATCTATAGGAAGTGGATGTCAAGGGTCGTGAGAACATTTTTAATCATCTCTTGTACTATGAGGAAATTGAGGACTTTCATGGGAATAATGATCATTTTGATCCTATCCCAAAATAACATTTCTGCTCAAATTGTCCCTAGTTTGGTCCATGTAGAGTTGAACCATTTACCACCAATCACTAATAATTGGGCTCTAATTGTGAGAATAAGAAATGGTAAGGAAGAAGTCCTTGATAGTGCTCTTTTCATTAAAGTCATAGTTTCCATACTAGGTTGCATGCACGATGATGTTTCCTATTAGCACATGATAAGACAAATGGGTGGCTCTCAATACAATGAGTCATGGTTGAAGGATCAATGGCTATTGTGGTGATGTTTCAATACAATGAGTCATGGTTGAAGGATCAATGGCTATTGTGGTGATGTTTCCTATTAGCACATGCGAAGACAAATGTGTGGATCTTAATACAATGGGTCATGGTTGAAGGACCAATGGCTATTGTTGGAAAATTCTCGTATGGAGGAAGTTAGGAACAATAGAGTCTTGTAATCAATTTTGGCATTAAGCTTATTGATAATTATGCCACTACCAGAGAATATGAATTCCATGTGGAAAAATTGATCCAAAAGCTACGGTTCCATCCATCATTGTTATGAAGAGTATGTTTTGATTTTAGTATATGAATTCCGTGTTGTAAAACTTTATGTTGGGAATGTAGTGTACATACCTATGTTTTTATTGTTGGTGGTTTTGTATTTGCATTTGTTAATGTGAATAGGTAGTAATAGAGAGGGATCGTGCAAGATTTAACAGTGAGGATAAGTTCAATCAACACCTCCTAGCCATCAAACAGGGATACATATTTGCAACAAATAAACCAACACGTATGCATCTAGATGAATAATACATAATGTCATCCACTAGCCAAGCTACTTCAAAGGGCATACATGTGGCATGGAATAATAATAATAATAATAAACTATTTTTAAGGTCACAACCAAGCCAGACACCAAATTGGTGTATGACACCCCCTTGTTTGTGGGACAAGGGACCCCCTCCGCCTAGCAATTTGACTGGTAAAGTCTACGGAGGTATACATACCCTACCCCAGCAATTTGACTGGTAAAGTCTACGGAGGTATACATACCCTACCCCCCTTTGGATTTGAACTTGTGACCTCTTATGAGGTAATACATGTTCTTAACCATTATGCCTACTCAGGATGTATAACAATATAACAATTCAACAAAGTGGGGATTCATTTTAGTTCTTGAACCTCCAAAACAACAACTTCTTAGCATGCTAAGGAGAAGCGACGACGGCATTGCCTTGAGTTTTTGGCAGTACATAGACGCTATGGATGAATGCTAGGGAGAAGGGCATAACACGCAGAGGCAAAAAGAAGCATATAAGAGGTTTACGGTTTGGTTGAGGAACTTTTGTTTTTAGCGTTTTGGTGCAAGGTCTATTGGAAAAGCAACAAATAATGGCTCCATTTGGACATGGTTTGCATTGAGTGCATAGATTGAGTCTGAGAACCAAAAAAGGATGGAAAACCAATCCTTGTAAAATCAAGTGATGTGAAAGGAATAAATCAACAACGTCAATTCTTTCATTAACAACAAACAATGTAAATTAAGAGCAATGGACCACTCCTCCTCCTCCCCCAAATTAATCGTCACTCATCGTGATTGCAACCATTCCAAGTGTCCACCATGATGTGCATGTTCCCATAATGTTATGGTGTGTCGTCTATGTTTGTATTGAGATGTATGCGAGCAAGCAAGCAAGTGACAATGAAATGGTTTGAGGTGTGTTATGGAATTGTTCATTATTAGTGCTCCTATTGAATCTCTAGAATCAAAATCAATGGATGGAGAGTTGGAGTAGGACTAGGAACAAATGTAGATGAAATAAGAATACGAGTAAGAATAGTAAATCAGTAGAAGGGATGTTTCAGACTAGGAATGCATTAGAGACAGAACTATTTTCTATAAATACACCATTTCTAAGCAATCTATGTTTTCGACTATGTAATTATTTGATAAATTTAGTTTTTTCATTTTTCTTCTACATAGTTTTTGTGATTAACGAGATTTTTTATGTATGTATGAATGAAATTGTTGGTGATGCACATTGCATATAGAGTATTTGGGAGTGGAGCATGAATAGATGAGGTGAATAAGGAAGGGGCAAAGGAGGTGGCTCTCCCAGCTCTTAGTAGTCTGAGTGGCATCAAGAGTGAATTAATCTAAACACTATCTTGTCTACAAATTATCATGTAACACACCCGTTACCCAACAAAATGAAATATTGTGATACCCATTAAAGTGAATGCACACAACATGATAAAATGCTCATGCAACTACCCAATAGTTTTAAATTCATGAATGTAGATTATTTAAGCATACACATTTAAACGCTTAGAAAATAGAGAAAAATGCAACAACAAAACACAAATTTCAAACATAACATTATTATTGTAAATGGAAATAGTGATAAGAACACTTATCTTCGTAAACAAATGCAAAACTAGTTGCAAACATCAGATGTTCCAGCCAACCACAAAATTTGCTACTCTAGTACTCTCAACAGCGGGTCACCCGCAAGATGGGGCTATGAATCCACAAGAAAGAATGGTTCCTATCGCTGGCTACTATCCACTCAACATCTCAATACCCAGTAAATTCCCAATAAACTAACTCTTACAACAATTCCAATCCACCAACGTTCTTTTCACTCAACCTACACAACCCAAGGAATGAGGTCCCCTTCTCTACCACACAGTTCATCAATCTATCCCTCTTCCCTGTAGAGATTCAACACAAGTTGGCCATGAAATCTCTCAATTGGTGACTCTAGGAATTTCAATTGTATAGGAGTGCTCACAACAACATCCTCACATGCTCATTTGGGTTATTTCTCAAAGGAGTGCTCACAACAACATCCTCACATGCTCATTTGGGTTATTTCTCAACATAGTTCACTCATATGCATAATAGTCTCATTCTCCTTGCATTTTCCAACTCCAACAAGCTGTCTTCAATACCCACTATGGCTACCTCCCCTTTTTCCAACACCGGACCTCTCTTTTCCTCTCTTCTACCTAACTGTAAAACTAACTATCTCCCTCTACTCGGATTTCATTTTCTTCTTCCATTCATGTTTGACTCTCACACTTCCCATGGGTGATTGTACACAACCCATGCATCAATAATTAGCGGAGGTGACTTCTCAACCAACCTCTTACACACAATTTGCATTATGAGTTTATTTGTTGGTTCTTCAATAGCTAGGTGAGATGACTTTTCCACCAACCTCTTACATGCATCCAATGATTAGTTCTTAATAAGTAAAAAGAGGCAAATATTAATAATAAAATGATTTAGAAAAATAGCTTGGGTTTATTAGGCATGTGGAATTTCTCCTTGGACCTCCTTTTAGCCCCCTCTCTTTTATGTAAACTTAGTCTCCATGACTTTGTCTTTATTACTTGCAACGGGACAATATATTTTTATTTTATTATTTTCAATTTACATATTATCTTACTTGATCCACAACCATACTTAACTAGAGTGTTACATCTCCCAATTTGAATCCAAATAACAATATTAACATTGATGATTGTGGTTGTTTTAGCAAATGCTATTTGCATATAGTCATAGTAGCATGAAAAAAATGTAAAAGTGAAAGGGCATCATAGATTGTGCCATGGTGAGATGTCGCTTAGTGAGAAAAATGAAAGGGCGTCATAGATTGTGTCATAGTGATGGATGTTGCTAAGTGATGAATACGTTTGGCCTTTTAGCAGGCAAGTCCACCACCAGGATGTGAGGTCACGATTTTGCTAAAGAAATTAAAATGGAAATGGAACAAGCAATTAACTAATTAATATATTTGCTCAAATTATAAAAGTCCGGGGATGTTGGGGATAGGTGATAGGTAGGCCTGAGCTTTTCTCGATTGGAGATTTAATTGAGCTTATCTAATGGACATGAATCAAAGTTAATTTGGAGATAGACGATAGGTCAGCCTGAATTTATTTTCAGATTTGGGCATCCAACGGCATACTGCAAAGTTTAACAGTTAACGGCATATTGAATCTACAATCAAGATAAACATGCTCGGGTGGTTAGTTAAAACTAGCCATGGTTTTTAACACGACATTAAAAGTTGACTGTAACGAGAGTATGTGGAAGATTTGCATAACGTGCTATTACTGGAAACTTGGACGCTTCTGCTAAAAATGTTGACATGAGACTTGGACGCTTCTTTTCAACCTTGCGAGGGCCAGAGGCATCGAATCCGGAACCAGCCTTTTCCCGTGCATTTGGTCATATCTTAAAAATTAAAATGATTACGAAGGAATTCGCTCGAAACACAAACGTGATGGACAATGTTTGGACAAGGTTTATGCAAACATTCATGCAACTTAAAAAGTTCTTAAATATTTTTTGGTAATGGTTGATTGATTTTCAAGTGGTAGTGGTTGATTTTCAACTTTAGTAGGCCCTACTCTCACTCTAATATAGTCATCAATCTTTTTCTTTAGGATATCATTTTTATGGTTAGGAGTCCCCATAATTTTGGAAAGAAAGTAAGAATCGTCAAGGATTTTTGCTTTAATAGGGGTAGGGGTATCACTCTTAATATTGACAAGACTAAGGTTATGATTATTAAATCCAATAAGATCACTTGAGGAAGTGACTTCATACAAATATATTGGAATCCATATTCACCACAAACTCAACTAGAATTATAGCATTGAGAAAAGGATTATTGGGGCATGGAAACCTTATTATGGGCTTGAAAGCTTGAAAACAATAACTCCTGGAGAAAGATAGAGCAAACCCAAAAGAATTTTATCACCTATAATCTCAAAATTAAAGGAAATAAGTCCTATCTCATCCTCCTCTTAGAGGTAAGTCTTTCCTCCATTGAAAGCACGTCTATGACTAGATACCTAATGTATAAGAACAAGTTAAACAACATGGAANACAAGAGGCTTCCTAAAATTGCTTCAAAATCGAGTCGTAACCACCATCGATTCAAGCGAGGATGGCATAAAGATGCCCAGTCTTGGCTAAACTATTGGGGAATCATGGAAGACATCATTTTGCAGA
>CBVK0100451811.1:0-46334 GCA_900067695.1 Picea abies
TTAAGGTATTGTAAGGATGTAATCAACCCTAATCTAGAAGATCAAAATTATCTCTTTGTTTTGACAAGTGTAAAGAAAAAAATAAGCATTGATGAGATAAAAACAAATTCTCCCCAGCTCTATTGTGAAATTGGACATTGGTCAATTCCTAAAAAGCCATGGGATGAAAGGGTGTGCCACCTCTGACACTAAGAAGGTTGAAGATGAGATCTTGGAAAACTTTTTTTAATGCTTTTGGAGTACAGGAACAAAATTCTAAAGAATTGCAAGTAATCCCTTACCTTCTTAAGATTTGAGTGGAGGTTTTCATCATCATCATCATCATCATCATCATCATCATATTTTAGCCTAGATCTACTTTGAAAAAAAAATATCACACTTTTATGAAGAAATGAAAAGATGCACACATGATCCAAATTCCATATATAATTTGGAAAAAAAAATTATAACGATAAGTATTTATAATCTTTGCATGGACATGCACTCTACAATCTACAACTTAATATGAGAGATGTTACATACTTACATACATAAGGTTACATCATTATTTAAAAATAAAAATACAATTCTACTATACATTTTTGAACAATTACAACTCCCTTGGAAGCCGACTCTAGCACGAGATTTAATGGTGTAGACGTTGAAGGAATCCTGGACGACTCATAAAGATTGTTGTGAGGCCTCACCTAACTATTGTTAATTGATAAACAGACTAAAACTATGCCACTCTGTCTTTCTATTTTGAATTATAACCAATTTTTCAATTTGGGTGTTCTCGTAAATTCAATTCTATTCCCACCTGGCCTGAGCTAAGCTTCATAGCATAACGAAATTTACCCATATTCTGAGTAATAACGTTTTATGTTCTAATATTGCATGGAGGTATGATGATATTGCAGATGGGTTTGGTATAATGCAGACGAGTTCATTGAAAATTTGCACACAGAATTCGAAAAAGTAAATGATGATTTTATTTTATTGCAACTTTTATTTTATATAAATAAAAGACATTTCTGAGGAGGTTTAGGGTTTCCTCAGGACGGACACCATCTTTGGTCTGTCCGAGTAGACACACCCAGTGTTCTAGCAGAATCCACCAGTCATCCTTCCTACTGTGGTTAGCCTTTAGACTTGGAGGATGGGCTTTCCTTTGAAGACTGCAGACGTGGAACTGTGGTTCCCTCCGGGCGTTTCTTTCTCCCCCTACTACACCCTACCCTGGTGGAACCCTACCCTTTCCCTATGGATGTGGACCCTTGTTTACCCCGTTTACTTTATTCTTTATGGTTGCTATTGTTGATCTGTCGTGGGTTGATGATGATGCGCTTTGGGCCAACGATAATATTTTTTCTTTTGACGATACTTATAATTTCTTGTACAACTCTTTGCATCATCCATCGACTTCATCTACTCAGATGTCTCGTCCACAAGGTTCCTTTATTCCCCTAGGCTCGTTTCAACCCTTAGATCAGATCCCTCCTACTAAAGAGAAGCTACCTGGCTCCGTCCATGTGAATGATTGTCAGACTAGTGAGAAGGCACATGGCTCACTCCCTCGGGATCCACCCTCCTCTTCTTCTCACTTCTCATGGTATCATGCGTCTGTGGTTAACCCCTTCTTTCCTCATCCCACCTCTGGATCTGTTTGTTCTCTCAGAGGATCTGGTCATAATAGGCCTTCAGGGTCCTTTGCTCGCGCCAACCGAAAACTCAAGGCATGGAAAGTCAGGCAACCATCCTCCTGCTGGGTTCTGGGTAAAGATATTACCATGGATCGTCTTGCTAGCCTCTCTCTTAGGGATCTCGTGGGTAATTTCTTCTATGTTAAGTTGTCGAAAACTGAAGTATCGTCCTAGATCCAAGACCTCTAGAAACCCTTGTTGGGTTACTGCCCGACATTTAGTCTTTTATCAAATCACTGGTTTATCTTCCACTTTCTTTCGGAAAAAGATCTTTTAAATATTTCTAGTAGACCATGGCTACTTAACAAAGGAGTTCTCATTCTCAAGAGATGGGCTCCTGGGTTCACTCCTCTTTCTGAGACCTTCAGAAATAGGTTCCTCTAGGTGTTGTTGCCGGATTTTCCACTAGAATTGTGGTCTCTTATAGTCTTTGAAGCGGTGGTCAACCCGATTGGAAAGTTTTTGTACTTTGATGATCACTGCTTGAGATGGGTTAACAAGAAAGTTGCATGGGTACTGGTCGAGATGGACCTTGATAGTGGACTACCATATTCTCTTGATATTTGTATTGGAGATGACTATTTCATCTAGCCCCTCGACTACTGGTGAGAACCATTATGATGCCATTAATGTGGGACAACCAGTCATCTACAACGTGTGTGCCCATTGAAACAGGGAGATTCAACCAGGACTAGTTTGGATCATTCTAATCATCCACTGGAAAACGTTTCTTTCCTGGGTAAGATGCAGTCCTTCTTTCCTGATTTCTTTCAAAGTATCACTTCTAATGAATTTAATTTTTTTTAAATTAATGAATACTGGGTCGTGGGGATTTTTGATGAATTCTGGAAGTTACTTTTAAACAAACTCGGTTCGAAAAAACTGTTTCCGCATTTCCCTAACCCTTCCCCTGCTCTAACTGTTTCTTCCACCACTTCGGTTCCAGTTGACTCACTTGACCAGGCGAACCACTTTCGTTCTCTTTCTCACCCACCTGTTTTCTCTCCCACTACCTGTGACCCTACCAAATTCCCGTCATCATATGCTCCCCCCTTTACTTCTCCCAAACCTGTTAACCATGAGACCCTGGATCCCTTTACTAAACTCCCTGCTAAGAACCCCTCGACTACTTCACACATGAATAACCTCTCTACTATGACCCCCTCGACTACTTAAATCACGACCCTAACCCTTGTTCCACTTCCTTTCACCTCTTATACAACACCTCTTTGTCTCGACCGTTCTAATGTGACCATAAGGATGTCACCGCTACGACCTCCTAGAAAACCACCTGGGGCTATTGAAGGAGGAATTTTGGGCTACAAAACTGATGATCCTCCCTCCTCTACTTTCCCTTCTGGTACCCTTCCACACAACTGTACCTCTCCTACGGCCCTTAGAGCTTTCCATCCGTTTAACGATGTTCCCTAATGATTATTCTCTCTTTAAATCTTCGTGGGTTTGGGAGTCCCACAAAATTAACCTCCCTGAAGCACTTACTTCGTCAGACCAAACTGCATGTTGTGTTTCTTCAAGAAACTCTGATAGATGGTGATAAGGAAAAATATTACCTTTTTCAATGCCTTCCTCACTGGAATGTTGTGGCACTAGATTCAAACGAACACTCTGAGGGTCTTTTGACTGGATGGAACTTGCACCTCATTGATTTTTGTGCCTTTGGTACAACTGCAAGTATCTTTCTGGAAGGACGGTTCAAACATTCGATAGGCCATGTCAAGCTATTGAATTGTTATGCCCCTTATAAATATAAAGAATCCTTTTGGAATCAGTTTCTCGACTCTAGACTTCTTGGAGAAGATAATCTAATCATAGGCAGCGACCTTAAGTTTACTCTTTCTTCCGGGGAAGTCTGGGGGGAACATGCCCGATTGGACCCGTTGGTAGATTATTTCACCAACTTACTTCAAAGCACAGGGTTAATTAATCTTCACCCTTATGTTATGACTCCAACCTAGCGGAATGGCATGTCTGGCACCTCAGGTATCTCTAAGTGGCTGGATCGCTTCCTCTTAGCACCCAATTTCCTTGACTCACAATGAAACTTCCGCTCTTGGGTGGTTGTTTCTACTTTATCAGATCATAACCTGATCTGTTTACAAGTTGGAAGGATTTCACGGATTGTTTCTTCCCCTTTCAAGTTCAATAGCACCTGGCTAGAAGATCCGGACTTCAACTCTTTAGTCCGTTCTACATGGGATGAGATGAAAAATTGGTCTGATAGTTCTTCATTATCTCTCCTTTGTGATAAACTAAAAAACCCGAAAAGAGTTGTCATTAAATGGAAGACCCTTAAAAAGATGCAGCTTAATGAAGACTTGAACTCCATTGAACAACAGATTAATGCTCTATTTGATAAGTACCCCTCTCAAATTTTTCAGCAAGCAGACTTGGTTTTATTAAAATTGCTCACACAAAGGAAGGTTGAAATCCTATCGATAGAAGAATCTACCTGGAGATTGAGAAGTCGTGCCATATGGATTGAGAAAGGCGACAAAAACACCAAGTTTTTTCACAAATTTTCTACTCAACAAAGTAGCCACAATACAATTTGGGATCTTTCTGATGAGGATGGGAACTTGATTTCTACTAATGCTGATATTAATAAGATGGCTTACAACCATTTCAAAACTCAGTATAGAGCGTATAGAGCTCATGACACAAAAAGCATTGATCTTCAACTCGAATTTTTAAAGACTGGTCCAAGGTTTTTAAATGAAGAAGATAATTTGGAGATTGGCAAGCCGGTTCTCCTTTCAGAACTACAAGATATAGTTAACAAAATGCCAAGAGAGAAAAGTCTTGGTCCAGATGGCTGGTCTCAGGAACTTTTCTCTCATTTCTTTGACGTCATGGGTGAGGATTTATTAAGTGTAGTGGAAGAATCCCATATCACTGGCTTCATCCCAGGGGCTCTCAACGCAACTTTTTTTGCACACGTACCAACTATTAGCAAGCCGGAAACTTTTAACGACTTTAGACCCATTGCACTCTGCAATTTTTCCTACAAAGTTATTTCCAAAGTCATAGCCTCACGGATCAAGAAGAAACTAGCCAGTAGTATCTCCAAGGAACAATTTGGTTTTCTCAAAGACTGATTGATTTTTTCTGCAGTTGGAATTACTCAAGAGTGTCTTCACACAACAAAGACTAAGAAACTAAACTCTGTTTTTCTTAAGATGGATTTTAAAAAGGCCTATGACAATGTCAGTGGGCAATTTCTTAGATTACTCCTTGACCAGATTAGATTAAATTGGGTTGTTTCACAATGGATTATGGGTTGTATCACCACGGTCAATAC
The DNA here is from genome assembly GCA_900067695.1 of Picea abies. Lineage (NCBI taxonomy): Eukaryota > Viridiplantae > Streptophyta > Pinopsida > Pinales > Pinaceae > Picea > Picea abies. Next base: position 5,002 of record CBVK0100451811.1, read on the forward strand.
TGTTGTTTTGATTAACGAAATGCCAACTGATTTCTTTAAATGCTATCAGAGACTTCGACAGGGGTGCCCATTGTCCCCTCTTCTATTCCTACTGGTTGTTGAAGTTTTTAGCAGGTTATAACTCAAGCTGTGAATGTTGGATATTTCAAAGGACTTAAAGTCATTGTAAACACTTTTATCTCCCATCTACTCTTCGTAGATGATGTACTCATCCTTGGCACTAGAAAGTTAGAGTATTGGATAACTCTTAATTCCATCCTTCCAAATTTTTGCTTTGCTACGGGGATGATTATAAATCAATACAAATCAGTTTTTCTTGTTCAAAATATAAACTAGGCACTGCAACAAAATTTGAAGGAAATTTTCAACATTCAAATTGTCAGTATTGAATAGGGCATGAAATACCTTGGCTTTAATCTTAAACCAAACAACTATAAAGTAAGAGACTGGATGTCGATTCTCAATAAAATTGAAAAAAGGTTAGGGAATTGGACTTTCAAATGGCTTTCCCTTCGTGGAAGGCTTACTTTAGCAACTTTTGTACTTCAAATCATTCCAGTCTATTGGCTTAGTCTGGTGAAATTCTCCATGTCTGTCATAAATCAAATACAAAATTTGATCTCTGAGTTCATTTGGAAAGGAGGTAAAAAAGGAACAGGATTCCACCTCACTAAATGGAAAAATATAGCCAGACCAAAACTCTTTGGAGGATGGGGTATCAAACATATCTCATGGTTTTCTCAATCTCTTTTTACAAAGTCTTGTTGGAGGGGTTTATTCGGAACAAGACTTTGGAGCACAGTCCTCTGCAAAAAGCATTTGAAAGGCATTGATCTCATCTCTTGGCTCTGCAGAGGTTCACATCCAACCCAAGGTTCTTCAATCATTTGGAAAAATTTCATGGGCTCACTCCCGATTATTCAAAGGTGGCTTGCTTGGGAAGTCGATACAGGCTCTAGTGTAGTTTTTGGACGAGATCCAGTTATTGGCTGCAGTCCAAATTTTAAACTTACTGCTTCTCTTCTTTAGGCACTAAACAGTTCCAACCATTACTCCCTAGCACATGCAGCAAATGTTATGGAATATTGTAACTCCCATTATTGGTTGGAGTTTTCCCAACTCGGTTTAACTGATATACATAAAACAGAATGGGACAGTTACACCTCTTATCTAAAATACAGTGGCATCTGTCTCACTAATTCAAAGGAAAAAATAGTCTGGTCCTGGAACGGATCTTCAGATACTGTCACTGCAAAACTTGCATATCAATCCATTTTATTTTTAAATAATATTGAAGAAAGGAAATGGTGGTATCAAGCTATTTGGAAATTAAAACTCCGAATCAAATTGATATGTTTCATGTGGATGTGTCTTAATGACTGCATTCTTACTGGAGTAAACTATCAAAAAATAGGAGGAATTGGACCCATGGCGTGCAATCTTTGTTTAAAGAATGAAGAATCAACTACTCATCTTTTTGTGGAATGTCCCACTACACAAAAAATCTGGATTGATTTAACAAAATTCCTGAAACTTGATAATATCTGGAATTTAACTTCTGTGGAGGAGAACCTAAACAACTGGTTCTTACAATATCCAGAACTTAGACATTTCCCTTTTCTGGTCTGCTGGGGCATTTGGAAATTCCGAAACAAAATTCTTTTTGAAAATTGGAACAAAATGGATCAAATGGAAGTCATAAACACTATTCTTTCTTTTAAAGACTACATAATCAAGGAGAATAAAGTCAGATTGGATTATATCTTAAATCCAATCTACTTTGATGATAATCCAATTGGTTTTTTTGATGGTGCAGTTGTAGGGGACAACTATGGTATTGGAATATTTTTAAAAATATAGTTGAAACACACAGTGAGGAAACGTTTTGATGGAGGCATTGGAAATAACATGAAAATAGAGCTCTTAGGCCTTTGGGGGCTACTACTTCTAGCCTCATACTTTAATATAAAAAAGATGATGGTTGCGTGTGATTTTAAGGTTACTATAGATTGGATAAACTCCAAATCCAATTTAAATCTTATTTATCTTAAGAGTTGGAAAGACAAGATCAAAAGTTTAAAGGATAGAGATTGCTAACAAAATCATATAGCCTTCATTCTTTCATCTCATATTTAATTTGCAGCACTATATTATACTAATAATAATAATTTATTTTTAAGGTTACAATCAAAACAACATCAAATTGGTGTATGAAACTTTCTCCACCCAAAAATTTTATTAATAAAATCTAAAAAAATATACATATTCTACTCCCTCTAGATTAGATCATCCATGTAATGAGTCTGCCTCCATTGATGATCAGTAGAACATTGAAGAAGAAAAAGACATTGGTGGAGGCCAAACAGATTCGATAATATTTGGTACGAATGACCAATGAAGAGCCGGTATTATATCCTTTCGTTGCAGCCCTAGATTGGAAGTGAAACGGCTATATCTCATCTCTATCTTTCTCTTTTCGTTACCCAATCGATCCCTTCTCTCTCCCACGACCCATTCTACGTCATTTAAACAAAATATTCCACACTTTCAATTTGCAATGTGAAGTGGAGCGAGTTCGGAGCAGTCTGAAGGGTAGCGAAAGATGAATTCAAAATTGATACGCAACGTGGTTTCTAGGTAAAACAAATATAGAAACAAACATGTAGCGAGAAGAAATGAGTTGAAGATGAGATTCGCCTTGGTAAACTTTATTTTTGAAAGGTGTAATGCCCATGGAAAGTTGAGGTATGAAAGTCGACTTTGTATGCATGGAGCCCTAGGTATAAAAAAAAAATTATTTTTTAATTATTTATAAGAAGATGGCACTATGAAGAGAATCATATTTAAAAAGGATAGACTTTTGTCCTATTATGCATAAGATTCGCCTTAGTAAACTTTATTAAAAAGATCCTTTATATATATATAAGTGGATGTGGTTAAATATTTTAAATTAATATTTTTATTTTTGGGTTTAATCTTAAACTTAAGATTGGTTCCTTCATATAAAGGTGTAGTATTATAAGTTTGATTTGGGCATTTTTTGGTTTGTGCTAATGGTTAAAGTGTAGAGTTATAAGTTTGAGGTGGAGAAATTCAGTCGAAAGAGTAACTTTGAGCTATGGAAGCTCAAGATGTGGGATGTGCTTGTGCAACAAGGATTGCAAAAGACATTGGCTGGAAAGACAAAGAAATCAACATGCATGACAAACAAGGACTGCGAAGATCTGGATGCAAAAGCCCTCAATACCATTCGTTTTTGTCTAGCAGATGAAGTGTTGTTTAATATCGTTGGAGATGAGACAACAACATGTTTATGGAACATAATGGAGAGTCTATATATGACAAAGTTCTTGATGAACAAAATCTTCTTGAAAAGGAAGTTGAATAGCTTATGTATGAAATAAGGTACACAAATTATTGATCATTTGAATGTTTTCAATACACTAATTTGTCAATTATCTAGTATGGAAGTAAAGTATGAAGAATAGGACAAGGCAATTACACTATTGTGTTCATTTCCTGAGTCCTGGGATCATCTGGTCACATCTATGTGGTTCAACTCAACATATGTCATTGATTATGACACTGTTGTGGGAGCTCTGTTGTCTGAGGAGAGGAGGAGAAGATCAAGTAAAGAAACCTCAACAGCAGAAGCAATGGTAGTCAAAGATCGATCTACAGAAAGAGGGAAAAATCAGAGGGGTACATCAAAGTCTAAGTCAAAAGGCAAGAAGAGTAAGAAGAAATGTTGGTTCTGTGACAAATCTGAGCATCTCAAGAATGATTGTTGGAAAAGACAAAATGCATCCAAAGAGGGCTCCACAAAAGAAGCAAAGGAAGCTAATTTAGCTTAAACAAGTTCAGGTTCCGGTTCAAGTATGGTTGATGACGTATTGTCTACTTGTGATGTTTCACATCAACATCAACATTGGTTATTAGATTCTGGTGCATCCAACCTCATGTTTCTTCATATAAATTGGTTCTCGACTTACCAATCTATTGATGATGGTGTTGTTTTTATGGGAAATGTTTATTCTTGTAAAATTGTTGGGGTTCATAGTGTCCAGATTAAAATGCAAGATTGTACTATAAGATCATTAATAGATATGAGGCATGTACCTAAACCTATAAAGAAATTGATAGCTTTGGGAGTTCTAGATTCTGTTGGTTACAGGTGTACAAATCAAGGTGGAGTACTGAAGGTGTCCAAAGGTGTAATATCCCTCGGTAGAGCCCTAGTTATATTATAAACTGTAATCATGTTTATGGATCGTAATCATGTTTTATAGGTTGGTGAGCCAAGTGTTGATAAGTTGGTGGGCTTATGTGTGTATTAGGCCGGAGAGCCCTTGTGTTAAGGGCCAAGAGCCTAATTTTTGTATATGTAATTATGTAGATCATTAATATAATATATAAACACCATTGCATGTCGACCGACCACGAAGAAAGAGTGATGGGGGACTAAGCTTCCACATAATGGGTAAGGAAGAGGGGGCTGAAAGGTTGGAAGGGGCACTAAGCCTAAGGGCTTAAGTCCTTGAATAATAATTTATATTATTCCAAAGTGGTGTGAAAGGTATAATTTTGTCCTAAGTTCCTGGAAAAAGAGAACGCATACTTGGTGGAGTGCATGCAGCTTCATGGGTGACATGTGTCGGCCCAGGCACATGCAATTTAACCCAGGAATTGAGCTGTGATGGGGGTTTTTCCTCCATTCTTGCGTTCATTGTCTCAACTGTGTGACCTCTGTGTCTGATCACTGCATACCTCATGCATCTCTGAAATATGAAACCGTGAGACCTCTGTGATCGACTGGTGTATTCCTGTGAATTTCGCCTGGTCTCTGCGTTTGGCCTCCATCATCGACCTCTGCATAATTTCCTTGTCACGCACCCTGAAAACTAGTGAGAACCCGTGGACTGATCTGTGTCTTCTCTGAAGCTCGAGTATCTTGTGTATTATATGTGTCGTGTGTGTCATGATTGTGGGTTGTTGTGTCCACACAATCCCTTGGCTGAGTGTGATTGTTGTCGTCGTATGTTCCTTGTTGAGCCTTACTATTTTTCTCCTTATATTGGAACAGAGTTGAAGAATCAGGTTGTCAGGCCTTTGTGCAACACTCTCTCCAGGTGAGAGAGGTGGTTGTGGTTGAAGAAGCAGGTTGTTAGGCCTGTGAGCGACTCTCTCTAGGTGAGAGAGTGTGCGAAGGAAGTGAGAACTCCTAGAAGGGGTCCTGTAGCTGCCACAGAGCTCAGAGAATTTGGTCTGGCCTGTCGTTAAAGCCCAAGGCAAGGGAGGTTTAGCAGCTAAAGGACTATCTTGGTGACAGTGAAGGTGTATACTCCTCGGGTGGGACAGACATGTGGGGAATGAGAGTCTATGAGAAGTGGGCATAAGTGGCTCCTGGGAGAGAATCCTTCCTCATAAACTGTGTGTCTTCTTGTTGACCTTGCCTAGCCTAGGATTCCCTTGCCTGGTGGATCTTAGTCCCAACTCGGGGGTGACCTACTATTGAGAGTGATGAGCAGGGTGGTCTAAGGCTAGGAGGTTCATGGAAGGTTTGCACGCAATTGGTGGTGTTAGACCAGTTTAAAAGATAAGTATTAATTCTGTACTAAATTTATATGTGATGCATGTATGTGTCTTGAAATGTTATCATGTATTCCGTTGCAAGTTTGAATTGTTGTTAATTCTGTTTAAGCCTGTATGACAACAGTAAATCGATGTTAAATATGTTAATTTGATTTAATGCATATTCTTTATAAATATATGTGCATACGTTCCGCACAGTAGTTTTTCCTAGCAATGGGAGTGATGGTCGGGGATGTTAGAAATTGGTATCAGAGATTTAAAGGAAAAGTTAAGGTTGTGTTGGTAGCGATGCCCGACCTGTTGGTGGATGGGGACGTTACAATTTGGTATCAGAGCCATGTTTCAACACTGAGCCTGGATGGGCTGGATAAGTGGTCTTTGGACCCTAGGTTTCAAGAGGGAATTGTGTCTGGAGGAACTAATTTCGGACCTCAGAACCTTCCTAAGTGCCAAGAGGTTACCTTGGCTGTGTTACGAAGCTCAGGAGAAGTAGCGGTATCATAAAACCACGATAGAAGTGGTATTGGGCTATAGAGTAATGTGGACCGTAGGATCTGTTTAGAAGGAAGGGAAACCCTTTTATGACTGTCAGATCTAGAGAAGTTACAGGAGGGTTATTTTGGAAACCTTTTGGAGTTCAGTAATCAGGAGAAACGAGGTATGTTGAGGCACAAACTTCTGAAATACGAAGCTCCGAGGTCCTGGAAGAGATCTACACCGTAGATCTGGGAGGAGATCTCGACTATTAGATCTTGTGAAGTCTCGGATTAATCGCGAGAACCCTTCGAAATTTGCGAAATCAAAAGATGGGAAGTGAAGAGAGGTGAACATCTCCGAAGAAAGAAATCGCAAAATGGATCTCAATTGTTGGTTGTGGGAGAGATAAGGACCATCAATTGTCCATAGAGATTTTGGAACTGCGGCAATCGAGAGAAGCGGGGTGCATTGAGGCATAAACGTATGAAACACGAAACCCTGAAGTCCCGAGGGAGATCTACACCATAGATCTGGAGAAAAGAGCTTGAACGTTGGATCAAGCAGAAGAGAAGATTGTAATTTCAGGATTTCGTCTCTTGGGAGGAGTGGGATGTGTTGTTGCACAAACTCCTGAAGTCCGAAGTTTCGAAGAAAAAGAGTAGATGTGGTGGGGTCGAATGATATCACCTGGGGTGACGTGGACCTTCCTAGGCATGCCACGTGCCATCGACTTAGTTGGTGACATTTGTACTATGTGGGTCGGAGGGTAGAGAAGCTTGGAAGTTGGGGCCCAAGTTATAGCCCAATGTCACAATCAAAGGGGCCTAGTGGGAGGAGGTAGCGCCTAGGAGATTCACGATTCGGAAAAATCGAGAATCGAGAGTATCATTTTTGCCCACGGCTGAATACCCAAAACACGAATTCGCGAAGAGCCCTTTTTGTTAGGTGAGTGGTCACGACCCACGATCACGTGGGTTGGGGGACTAAGATAAAAGTGCCAGTGCCTGAAAACTTAGCAGAGCATAGATCCAAAAGAAGAATTCTACAAGGATTCTTGATTGAACGAGAATCACAGAAAATGAAAACTGAACATTTTTCTTGAATCATATTTGTTTATGAATATTGTGGGATTTGTAAGGAATAATAGCCTGAAAAATTCTGGTTGTCTGCACGTGTGTTTGTAGAAGTTTAACAAGTGCTAGAACCGTTTAGAGTTGCCACTGAGTGCAAATAAATGGATGAGACATTGAATGCTTCCAGTTCAGAGAATGAAGCTAAAGGGATCGATGTTCATTTGGGAATTGAAGGATCGAACTGCAATGGCATGAAGAAGAGATAGATAAGGAAGAAAACATGATGAAAATCATTGAAAGATTGCAGAAAGATGCCCAAAATCATTGAGCAGATAGTAGAAATCTCAGGAAAGCTCAGGAAAAACAAGGTGAATTCCACGTAAAGTTGCTAAAGAGTTTGGAGAGAATTGAAAAGAAATTGGAAAAGGAGAGTGACTCAAGAAAAACAGGGAGTCATAGGACCCCTTAGAGAAAAATAAGATCAAAGCGTGTTAGTAGGCATCCACATCACTCCCCAAAGAATTCCAGTAAGGAAGCACACAATAGTTCAAGCTCATCTCCTACTAGAAATCGTAGGAGATCTGGAGTGGATGAACTAAAAGGAGAAATGAACAAGATTAAGCCTCCAACATTTGATGGAGAACACAAGAAGGTGGAAGATGTTGAAACATGGTTGTTGGGCATGAGGAAATATTTCCAACTGCAGAATTATTCCTCTCATGCATAAGGTAGAATTGCAATGTATCAATTGAAAGGAAAAGCATTCATGTGGTGGGATCAACTTGTGCAGGTGCAGCAAATTAGAGAGAAAGATATCACTTGGAAAGAATTCAAGAGGTATTTCGAGAAGAAATACTTGACTAAAATATACTACGACAAAAAGATGAAAGAGTTCTTTGAACTCAAGCTGGGCAACATGACCATTGATGAGTATGAACGAAGGTTTTTGGAATTACTGAAGTATGTTCCGTTCATCAAGGATGAGACTATCTAGATTCAAAGGTATCTGAGTAGACTGCCACCTTCCATTGGGGACAAGATTTAGTATGATGACCCTAAGACTATGGAAGAAACTATAAGAGGAGGGAAATTCTTATATGAGCAGCAAGGAGAGAAGCCTATTTTCTAGAAGGCTTGGGAAGACAAAAAGAAATTCAATATGGATCAGAGGAAGAAGGGAACTAAGCCACCCTTTTTCAGAAACAGTCCTCAAGGACAAACATCTTTTAGAGAGCCTAGGAAGGCTGAAGTGAGTGGGAAAATGACAAGACCACCACCTATGGAATGTTGGGGTTGTAAAGGGAGCCATAGGTACAGATATTGCCCCCATAGAAAAGATAAAGTGAGAGTTGTCCACAAGTTACAGTAGGTTGAAACAGTGGAGGACATGGGCAGTAGAATGCCAAGGATCTACGCAGCCCTGGACAACAAGCAAGGTGAGTATCATTCGCACATGATTGAAGTAGAAGGTATGATTAACAACCAACCAATTACTATTTTAATTGATTCACGGGCTAGCCATAGTTATATAGATCCTAAAGTGGTGGAAAGTTTGTAATTTTCGAGAAGCAAACATGAAAAGTCTTGGTTAGTGAAGCTGGCTATAGGAACCAAGAGAAAAGTCACTGAGTTGGTTAAGTCATGTCCTGTGGACATGAATGGACTGAGCATAAAGGTTGAATTGAACATTATTCCTTTAGGTTCTTATGACTGTCTAATTGGCATGAATTGGTTGGACCAGCACCATGCCATCTTGGACTGTCGTAACAAAGCAGTCACTTGTCTGGATGAGGAAGGAAATCGGAAAACAGTCCAAGGAATTCCTATAGTTGTTGCTATCAAAGAAATCTCAATAATGCAGCTGAAGAAGTGCTACAAAAAAGGTTGTCAGTTATTTACATCCCATGTGGAGGAAGCATCTAAATATGAGGTCTCAAAGATTAGAGATCATTCGATACTAAAATAATTTGAAGATGTATTTCAAGAGGTACCTGGATTACCCCCGAAGAGAGATATTGATTTCTCTGTAAACTTGTTGCCTGGAGCAGCTCCAATGTCAAAAGTTCCTTACAGAATGAGTACACAAGAGCTGAAAGAACTACAATTGCAGCTTGAAGAGCTTCTGAAGAAGGGGTATATACGCCCAAGTGTGTCACCTAGGGGTGTCCTGGTCTTGTTCGTGAAGAAGAAAGATGGGACGATGAGATTATGTATCAATTTCAGACAGTTGAACAAAGTAACTATAAAGAACAAATATCCTCTGTCGAGGATTGATGACCTCTTCAATAAGTTGAAGGATGTGAAGATATTTTCGAAGATAGATCTCTGGTCGAGATATCACCAGGAAAGGATAAAGGATGAAGACATCGGCAAGACCGCCTTTAGAACAAGGTATGGTCATTACAAGTTCACAGTTGTGTCATTTGGGATGTCAAACACACCCGTTGTTTTTATGTGCCTAATGAATGGTGTATTCAGGGACTATCTTGACAATTTTTTCATAGTCTTCCTGGATGAAATTCTGGTGTATTCCAAGTCGGAGGAAGAGCATGAAAAACATCTGAGGATGGTGTTGCAGGTGCTAAGAGAGCACCAACTGTATGCCAAGTTGAGCAAGTGCTCTTTTTATCAGGAGCAGATCCATTACTTTGGGAATATTATTTCAAAGGATGGGATAGCTGTAGATCTTGAGAAGATTGAGGCCATCAGAGAATGGTCAGCACCAAAGAACGTGATAGAAGCCAGATCCTTTATGGGTCTAGATGGTTATTACAAAAGGTTTATCGCAGGGTTTTCAAGGATAGCTCACCCTATCACTTCCTTGCAAAGGAAGGAGAAGAAGTTTCAATGGACAGAGGAATGTGAGAAATGATTCTAGCAATTGAAGCAACTGTTAACCAGTGCTCCAATCCTAAGGATTGCAGATTCAAATGAATATTTCGTGGTGTGCACAAATGCATGCAGAGAAGGATTGGGAGAAGTCCTCAATTAGAATGGATTTGTAATTTATTATGAATCCAGAAAAGTTGAAAGAGCACTAAAGGAACTACGCAACTCATGATTTGGAGTTGACATCCATAGTACACTCTCTAAATAAATGGAGACATTACCTCATGGGAAGGAGGTTCGAACTAAGAACATACCATAACGGTCTGAAGTATTTGTTTGATCAGCCAACCTTGAACACTAGACAGAGTAGGTGGATGGAGTTTCTTTGTGAGTATGATTTTGATATCAACCATATCAAAGGAAAGGAGAACAAAGTGGTTGATGCACTCAGCAGGAGAGTGCATGAATTGCATTCTACGACCATTAGCATGTAACAAACTTATATTAAAGGAAGAACTATGGAAGTTGCAAATGCAGATTTGCAGTATGGGAATTTGGTAGAAAAGCTACAGCAAGGTGAGATGCCACAGAAAGTGGAAAATTATAAATTAGAGGTTGATGGAATACTTCTGTACAAGAACAAAACTTATGTACCTAATATCCAGGACTTGAAACTTATGATTTTGAAAGAGATGCATAATGTGCCTTATGTTGGGCACCCTGGATATCAGAAAACTATGGCAGCAGTCAAGAACCATTACTTTTGGCCAGGTATGAATAAAGAGATTGCAGAATACATCGCCATATGTATGGAGTGCCAGAAGGTTAAAGATGAGCACAGGCACCCAGCAGGGTTGCTGCAACCTTTACCCATTCCTAAGTGGAAGTGGGAAGTGATGACAATGGATTTCATCACTGGATTTCCCAGAACAAGCAAACAACATGATTCAATCATGGTGGTGGTGGACAAGTGATCTGGATTATTTTCGGCACGAAATGAGATCGGAGATATAATAAAGAAATGCACAGAGATATCATAGATATTCAATAATATAATAGAAATGTATCAGAGATGCAACCATAAACACAGATATACAATACTACAGGATTTCTATTAATGAAATAAATGTATAGAGACTGTAAAATACAGAGTGAAAGACTCGCTAGAATGGTGGCAGCGTATCTCTGAGAAGAGATGTGACGGCTACTTGCATTCGCAAGAAGATGATTACAAGGAGGCTCTGAATGCCTTTTTACAATAAACAGGAATGCCCAAAACCCTAGACATCCAAAAACCTAACCTTAGGAGATGAAGCGCCAAAAGTCATGTGGGCCCCGTTTGGGTAAGTTAGTACATCAACTTCTCGGGGTCGTAACTTTTGCATACGATCTTCGTTTTAGGCGTATGATAGCTCGTTCGAAAGGTATCATCGAGGAGATTCATTTTGGGGGCTCAATCATGCCTTGGGATATTGTTGAGAACCTTGATCTCGAAAAACCTTCATTTAGGCCCTCAAAATGGCCCCGGATGTTAAAACCTACTCAAAATAGTAAATTGCCAAAATTGCTAGAAAATTGTTTTGAGCCAGTTGGAAAAGGTGGGTGGCCACCGATATCCACCTGGATCAATCCTCCCTCCTTAGGAGGTAATGGTATCCATTGCATTGAGTTCCCAGGGGAGAGGGAAAAACATTTGCTAGATCTACATCTTGGTGAGTTGCTTGTATTGTTGGAGACGTCATGCTGCTTATTTTGTGGAAGTCTGTCATCAACCTGTTGAAGCTAAGGTTGTTAAAAAAGTCGAGCTACATGAGAGGAAGGTGTGCAGAATAAATCTTTGTGCTTTTCTTCAACCTTGTCGACCTTCTTCTGTTGGATAGAAGGTGTAGGGGGCGAGGCTGCAGTGGTTGCAGTGTCCTTCTGTTCCCCTTTTGAACAGATTGTGAAGAAGTTGAATAGGGCATGAAGCACCAAAATTCATGTGGACCCCGTCTGGGTAAGTTAGTACATCAACGTCTCGGCGTCGTAACTTTTGCACACGATCTCCGTTTTAGGCGTATGATAACTCGTTCGAAAGGTATCGTCCAGGAGATTCATTTTGGGGGATCAATCATGACTTGGGATATCATTGAGAACCTCGATTTCCAAAAACCTTCATTTAGGCCCTCAAAATGTCCCCGGAAGTTAAAACCTGCTAAAAATAGTAAATTGTCAAAATTGCCAGAAAATTTTTTTGAGCCAATCGGAAAATGTGGGTGGCCACCGATATCTACCTGGATCAATCCTCCCTCCTTAGGAAGCAATGTTCTCCATTGCTTTGAGTTCTCGGGAGAGAGGGAAAAGAATTTGTTGGATCTACATCTTGATGAGCTGCTTGTATTGCTGGAGACGTCGCGCTGCTTAGTTTATGAAAGTCTGTCATGAACCTGTTGAAGGTGAGGCTGTTCAACAAGTCGAGCTACATGAGAGGAAGGTGTGTAGAAGAAATCTTTGTGTTTTTCCTCAACCTTGTCGACCTGCTTCTGTTGGATAGAAGGTGTAGGGGGTGAGGTTGTAGTGGTTGCAGTGTCCTTCTATTCTCCTTTTGAACATATTGTGAAGAAGTTGAATTTTGCAGTATGAGATAATACCTTGTGACACTTTTTAGGTGGAACAATAGTTGGAAATACCTTTGGTATTCTGTAGAGTTGACCCCCCAAAGTAACAATGAGACTACGAGGTCGAGACTCATAAGCAGCATGGTGTCTCCACATATATGGTTGGCCCAAGATAACATCACAGACATCCAATGGGGAAACATCACATAATACCTCATCCTTGAAGGGTTGGATGTCGTATGACAATCCACACTATTGGCTGACACAGATATCTCGTCCTTGCCAAAGCCACCCAATGTTGTATGGCTGCGGGTGTGGTGTTGTCGACAATCCCAACTGTTTGATGACCTCTGCTGAGATGAGGTTTTTATGGCTTCGGCTATCAACAATAAAATGTAGTGGGGTCCCCTTCACCCACATCTGTGAATGAAAAAGGTGCTCCCCCTCTTCAGGATCTATTGGTTCTTTTGGTTGAATTGTTGCAGTCGCGACAATAGCAGTGGGGTCTGCATCAATGATCTGTCATTTCCTAGTATTTTCAGAATCAGACTCTGAATCAGGGTTCAGCTTCTTGTCTTTGATCTCGGCCACCAATGACTGTTTTGAGCGACATTCATCAGTGTTGTGCCAGGTGATTTTGTGGAAATCACACCATTTTCCGGTGTCCTTCTTTGTCTTCCCGTGACCCTTTTTTTCTTGTGTCTTGGACTGGTTTTCGGGAGACTGTTTGTTAGGGTCATCTTTATCATACTTTGGTTGTTGCGGATTTGCAAACCCGAATTCCCGTTTATTCTGGTGCTTAAATTTCTGTTCAATTTTAACATTATATTGATAAGAAACATCGAGTGATGAGATGTCCAAAAAATCCATTTTAGTCTGGATGTATCTGTGTAGAGCCCCACAGTATTTCAGAACCAAATGTCGCTTGAAGTCTTTGATACCCAGCTTGGTGTGCAAGGTATGGAAGGTATTGGTAAACTTCAGAACTGCTTGGCCCCTCTCTTGCCTCGGTGTGGTCCATCTCATGTACTGGTCCTCATAGTTGCCAACAGGGTAATATTGTTCATTTACCACATCCACAAAAAAATCCCAAGTAGGATCGACCCCATATATTCCAGACTCCTCTGTGGAAATTTTCTCCCAGTAAGTTTCCCACCAATGTTTGACACGAGGGAGAGATTTAAGGAGTGCGAAGGTGATCTTTTCTTTGTCGAAAAAAATGTGAACAGAGAAATAACCTTCTAGCAGAGTTAACCATTTTTCTAGGGCTTTTGCATCTATCTGTCCTTCAAATACAGGAATATCAAAATTAACTTGTACCTTGAAAGGCGAGCTTCCTCCAAAGTGGTCGCTTGATGAAGATGCGCCTGATGCTATTGGCAATCGTTTAAGGATGTGGGAAAAATTCTCCATCATTTCGTCCCTCTGTCGCGTGAGAGCTTGCTCAAGCAATAGATTGATAGGATCATCTGCTCCCTCATTTTTCTTTTCTTCCACCATTGAGGGTTTCTTGGGTGTGAAAAAGTGATTGTCTTCAAGAGAGACAAGTTCGAGACCCAACTTGCTATACTCGGACCTCGTCGGGGACATGCACTGAAAAAATGATCAAGAGCAGCCTGCTTTGATACCACTGATCCAGATTATTTTCGGCATGAAATGAGATCGGAGATATAATAAAGAAATGCACAGAGATATCACAGATATTCAACAATATAACAAAAATGTATTAGAGATGCAACCATAAACACAGATATACAGTAATACATGATTTCTATTAATAAAATAAATGTACAGAGACTGTAAAATACAGAGTGAAAGACTCGCTAGAATGGTGGCAACTTATCTCTGAGAAGAGATGTGACGGCTACTCGCATTCACAGAAGATGATTACAATGAGGCTCTGAAGGCCTTTTTACAATAAACAGGAATTTCAAAAACCATAGACATCCAAAAACCTAACCCTAGGATATTAAGCGCCAAAATTCATGTGGGCCCCGTTTGGGTAAGTTAGTACATCAACTTCCCGGCGTCATAACTTTTGCATACAATCTTCGTTTTAAGCGTATGATAGCTCATTCGAAAGGTATCGTCGAGGAGATTTATTTTGGGGGCTCAATCATGCCTTTGGCTATCATTGAAAAACTTGATCTCGAAAAACCTTCATTTAGGCCCTTAAAATGGCCCCAGAAGTTAAAACTTGTTAAAAATAGTAAATTGTCAAAATTGCCAAAAAACTGTTTTGAGCTAGTCGGAAAAGGTGGGTGGCCACCGATATCCACCTGGATAAACAATATTACGAAAGATACCCATTTTATTTCACTAAATACTACTCACAAGGCAGCGGATGTTGCCGATATTTTTATGAAGAAAGTGGCACGATTGCACATAATTCCCAAGACAATTGTGTCTGACAGAGACCCGAAATTTACCTCAAACTTATGGAAAGGGTTATTCAAGGGGTTCAGAACGAATATGAACTTCAGTACAACCTATCATCCTGATTCAGATGGGCAGACAGAGTGGGTGAATCAAGTAATTGAAGACATACTGAGGATGTATGTGATGGACAAACCATCGAAATGGGAAGACTACCTACATTTGGTAGAATTCACCTACAACAATGGGTATCAAGAATCATTCAAGATGAGCCCATTTGAAGCAATTTATGGCATAAAGTGAAATACTCCAGTAAGCTGGGATAATCCAGCTGATAGAGCAGTAGTTGGGCCATATTTTCTCAAGGAAATGGAATAGCAAATGCTAAAAATTAAGCAAAATTTGAAAGCTGCCCAAGATAGGTATAAAAGTTATGCTGATAAAAAAACAACCCACAAAGAGTTTAATGTGGGAGATCATGTTTTCCTAAAAGTGAAAGCCAATAGAAGTTCCCTGAAGCTGGGAAACTGCGCCAAGTTTGCAGCCAGATTTTGTGGGCCATTTGAAATCCTGGAAAGGATTGGGCCAGTTGCATATATGCTTGCATTACCTGCATCCATGAATGTTCATAATGTGTTTCATGTTTCATTGCTTAAGAAATATATACCTGATGCTAATCATGTAATCGATTGGAATGTGATTAAGGTGGAGCAAGAAGGTGTCCTGCAAGTGCATCATGTGCGCATATTGGACCGGGAAAGAAAATAGCATCGGAATCAAGCCATAGGGATTGTAAAGGACCAATGGACCTAGTACGGTCATGGGGATGTGACTTGGGAACATGAAGATGTTATGCGGGTAGAATACCCGCATCTTTTTTAAGATTTTGAAAATCTTGTTGATGTTGTGTAAAGAGTTGCACTGAGGACAGTGCAAAAATAAGGGGAGGGGATTGTAATATCCCTCGGTAGAACCCCAGTTATATTATGAACTGTAATCATGTTTATGGATCGTAATCATGTTTTATAGGATGGTGAGCCAAGTTTTGATAAGCTAGTGGGCTTATGTGTTTATTAGGACCAAGAGCCATAGTGTTAAGGGACAAGAGCCTGATTTTTGTATATGTAATTATGCAGATCATTAATATAATATATAAACATCATTGTGTGCCAACCGACCATGAAGAAAGAGTGATGGGAGACTAAGCTTCCACAGAATGGGTAAGGAAGAGGGGGTTGAAAGGTTAGAAGAGGGGCTAAGCCTGAGGGATTAAGTTCTTGAATAATAATTTATTATTATTCCAAAGTGGTGTGAAAGGTATAATTTTATCCTAAGTTCTTGGAAAAAGGGAACGCATACTTGGTGGAGTGCATGCAGCTTCATGGGTGACATGTGTCGGCCCAGGCACATGCAATTTAACTCAAGAATTGAGTCGTGATGGGGGTTCTTCCTCCATTCTTGCGTTTGTTGTCTCAACCGTGTGACCTCTGCGTTCGATAGATGCATACCTCATGCAACTCTAAAATCTGAAACCATAAGACCTATGTGATCGACTGGTGTATACCCGTGAATTCTGTCTGGTCTCTGTGTTTGGCCTCCATCATCAACCTCTGCATAATTTCCTTATCATGCACCTTGAAAACCAGTGAGAACCGGTGGACTGATCTGTGTCTTCTGTGAAGCCTGAGTATCCTATATATTATCTGTGTCGTGTGTGTCATGACTGTGGGTTGTTGTGGCCATGCAGTCCCTTGGCTGAGTGTGATTGTTGTTTTCATTTGTTCCTTGTTGAGCCTTACTGTTGTTCTCCTTGTGCTGCAACGGAGCTGAAGAAGCAGGTTGTCAGGCCTGTGTGCAAGTCTCTCTCCAAGTGAGAGAGGTGGTTGTGCTAGAAGAAGCAGGTTGCGAGGCCTGTGAGCGACTCTATCCAGGTGAGAGAGTGTGCGGAGGAAGTGACAACTCCTAGGAGGGGTATTGTAGCTACCACAGAGCTTGGAGAATTCTGGTCCGGCCTGTTGCTAAAGCCTAAGGAAAGGGAAGTTTAGCAACAGAAGGACTGTCTTGGTGACAGTGAAGGTGTATACTTCTGGGGTGGGACATGCATGTGGGGAATGAGAGTCTGTGAGCAGTGGGCATAAGTGGCTCCTGGGAGAGAATCCTTCCTCATAAACTGTGTGTCTTCCTGTTGACCTTGCCTAGCCTAGGATTCCCTTGCCCGGTGGAGCTTAGTCCCAACTCGGGGGTGACCTACTGCTGAGAGTGATGAGCAATACGGTCTAAGGCTAGGAGGTTCATGGAAGGTCTACACGCAGTTGGTGGTGTTACACCATTTTAAAAGATAAGTATTAATTTTGTACTTAATTTATATGTGATGCATGTCCGTGTCTTGAAATGTTATCATGTATTCCATTTCAAGTTTGAATTGTTGTTAATTCTATTTAAGCGCGTATGATAAAATTAAATCCATGTTAAATATGTTAATTTGATATAATGCATATTCTTTATAAATATATGTGCATATGTTCCACATAATAGTGTTTCCCGACAGTGGGAGTGATGGTCGGGGACGCTACAAATTGGTATCATAGATTTAAAGGCTAAGTTAAGGTTGTGTTGGTAGCGTTGCCCAACCTGTTGGTGGTTGGGGACATTACAAAAGGCATCTTAGTAGTCATGAAGGAAAAGTGGATCAGGAACCTTTATCAGCTTGAAGGAAGGAAAAAAGTAAATCAAGTAGTGGTAGCATCTTAAGGTACAAGTGAATATGTTCATTTATGGCATCAATGTTTGGGTCATATGAGCGTAAAAGGGCTTAAGGTATTGGTTGATCATAAATCACTTCCAAGTTTAAAGTTTTTGAATCTTAATTTATGCAAGTATTGTGTTTTTGGAAAAAAATGTAGACAAAAGTTTAAAAGATGAAGACATATAAGCAAAGGTATCCTTGATTACATTCATTCAATGTTTGGGGACCATCCCCTACAGTTTCTTTTGTAGAATCATCATATTTTGTGACATTTATAAATGATTACTCTAGAAAGGTTTGAGTCTATTTACTTAAAAGAAAATTTGATGTATTTAATACTTTTAAGCAATTCAGAGCTTTGGTTGAAAAGAGCATTGATAGGTCAATCAAGTGTTTAAGAACAGATTATGGAGGTGAGTTCACATATGTGGAGTTTGAAAACTATTGCAAGGAATTTGAGATTGAATGAAATAAGACCAGGATTTATACTCCTCAGAAAAATGGTGTTGTTGAATGCATGAATAGGACTCTTATAGAGAGAGAAAGGAGCATGCTCAATAATGCCAAGTTGCAGTAGGAATTGTGGGAAGAAGCAAATCTTACAACATGTTATCTGATAAATCAGTCACCATCAACTGCAATAAACTCTAAGATTCTAGAAGAGGTATCATTCCTTTAATATCATTTTGGTTCTATCATTTAATTCATGCACTCTCCTGATGAGTGCATCAACCACTTTATTCTCCTTCCCTTTGATATGCTTGATATCAAAATCATATTCGCAAAGAAACTCCAACCACCTACTCTGCCTAACATTCAAAGTTGGATGATCAAACAAATACTTTAGAACATTATGGTATGTCCTCAGTTTGAACCTCCTTCCCATGAGATAATGACTCCATTTCTTTAGAGCATGTACTATGGCTTCCAACTCCAAATCATGAATTTCATAGTTCCTTTCATGCTCTTTCAACTTTCCAGATTCAGAACAAATTACGAATCCATTCGGACTGAGGAATCCTCCCAGACCTTCTTTGCATGAATCTGTGCACACCATGAAATATTTATTTGGGCCTGCTATCCTTAGGATTGGGCCTGCTATCCTCAGGATTGGGCCTGCTATCCTTATGATTGGAGCACCGGTTAACAGTTCTTTCAATCGCTCGAAGCTTCTCTCACATTCCTCCGTCCACTGAAATTTCTTGTCCTTCCTTTGCAAGGAAGTGATAGGGTTATTTATCCTCGAGAAACCTACGATAAACCTTTTGTAATAACTAGCTAGACCCATAAAGGATTTGACTTCTATCACATTATTTGTCATTGACCATTCTCTAATGGCCTCAATCTTCTTAGGATCTACATCTATCCCATCCTTCGAAATAATATGCCCCAAGTAATGGATCTTCTCCTGATAAAATGAGCACTTGCTCAACTTTGCATACAATTGGTGCTCTCTTAGCACCTACAACACCATCCTCAGATGTTATTCATGCTCTTCCTCCGACTTGGAATACACCAGAACATCATCTAGGAATACTATGACAAACTTGTCTAGATAGTCCCTGAATACACAATTCACGAGGCACATAAAAACATCGGGTGTGTTCGACAGTCCAAATGACACCACTGTGAACTCGTAATGATCATACCTTGTTCTAAAAGAGGTCTTGTTGATGTCTTAATATTTTATCCTTACCTGGTGATATCCCAACCTAAGATCTATCTTCGAAAATATCTTCGCATCCTTCAACTGATCGAAGAGGTCATCAATCCTCGGCAGAGGATATTTGTTCTTAACAGTCACTTTGTTTAACTGTCTGAAATCGATACACAATCTCAACATCCCATATTTCTTCTTCACGAATAGGACCGAGGCACCCGAAGGTGACACACTTGGGCGTATATACCCCTTCTTCAGAATATCTTCAAGTTGAAATTACAGTTCTTTCAGCTCTGACGTACTCATTCTGTAAGGATCTTTCGACACTGGAGCTGCTCTAGGCATCAAGTTTACAGAGAAGTCAATATCTCTTTTCTAGGGTAGTTCGGGTACCTCCTGAAATACATCTTCAAAATCCTTTAGTACCACATGATCTACAATCTTTGAGACCTCATCCTTAGATGCTTCCTCCACATGGGCTGCAAATAATTGATAGCCTTTCCTGTAGCACTTCTTCAGCTGCATTGTTGAGATTTCTCTAATAGAAATAGCTCTGGGAATTCCTTGGACTGTTTTCTGATTTCCTTCCTCATCTAGGCAAGTGAATTCCTTATTACGATAGTCAATGATGGGATGGTGCTGGTCCAACCAGTCCATCCCAATTAGACAGACATAAGAACCTAAAGGCAGAACATTCAATTCAGCCTTTGTGCCCAGTCCATTTATGTCCACTGGGCAGGACTTAACTGACTTAGTGACTTTTCTCTTGGTTCCTGTAGCCAGCTTCACTAACCAAGACTTTTCATGTTTGCTTCTCGACAAATGAAAACTTTCAACCACTCTAGGATATATATAACTATGGCTATCCCCTGAATCAATTAAAATAGTAAAGGCATGGTTGTTGATCATACCTTCCACTTCAATCATGTGTGACTGATATTCATATTTCTTGTTGTCTAGGGCTGCGTAGATCCTTGGAATTCTACTTCCCATGTCCTCCACTGTTTTAGCCTGCTGAACATTGTGGACAGTTCTCACTTTGTCATTTCTGTGGGGACAATCTCAGTACCTATGGTTTCCTGTACAACCCCAACATTCCATAGGTGGCAGTCTTGGCATTTTCCCACCCACTTCAGCCCTCCTGGGCTCTTTAAAATTTGGTTGTCCTTGAGGACAATTTCTGAAAAAAAAATGGCCTAGTTCCCTTCTTCCTCTGATCCATATTGAATTTCTTCTTGTCTTCCCAAGCCTTCTGAAAGGTAGGCTTCTCTCTTTGTTGCTCATATAATCATTTATCTCTTCTTATCGTTTCTTCCATGGTCTTAGGGTCATCATACCGAATCTTGTCCCCAATGGAAGGTGGAAGTCCACTCAGATACCTTTGAATCTTGACAGTCTCATCTTTGATGAACAAAACATACTTCAGCAATTCCAAAAACTTTCATTTGTATTTCTCAATGGTCATGTTTCCTAGCTTGAATTCAAGGAAATCTTTCATCTTTATGTCGTAGTATCTTTTAGTCAAGTATTTCTTCTCAAAATACCTCTTGAATTATATCCAAGTGATATCTTTCTCTCTAATGTGCTACACCTGCACAAGTTGATCCCACCACATGGATTCTTTTCCTATCAATTGATACATTTCAATTCTACCTTCTGCATGAGAGGAGTAATTCTGAAGTTGGAAATATTTCCTCATGCCAAGCAACCATGTTTCGGCATCTTCCTCCTTCTTGTGTTCTCCATCAAACGTAGGAGGCTTAATATTGTTCATTTCTCCCTTTAGTTCATCCACTTCAGATCTCATGTTCATTCTAGTAGGATATGGGCTTGAACTACTGTGTGCTTCCTTACTGGAAAGCTTTGGGGAGCGACACCGATGCCTACTAACACTTCGTGATCTTCTTTTCCTCTCAGGGGTCCTACGACTCCTTGTTTTGTTGGAGTCACTCTCCTTTTCCAATTTATTTTTGATTCTCTCCAAACTCTTTAGCAACTTTGCATTGAATTCACCTTGTTTTTCCTGAGTTTTATGCTATCTTCTTGGTGAGTTTGGGCATATTTCTACAATCTTTCAATTATTTTCATCATGTTTCCTTCCTTATCTATCTATTCTCCATGCCCATTGGATTTCGATCCTTCAACTCCCAAATGAACATCCATCCCTTTAGCTTCATTCTCTGAACTGGACGCATTCTGTGTCTCCATTTCTTTGCACTTAGTTGCAACTCTAAATGGTTGTGACACTCACTAAACTTCTTCAAACACACGTGCAGACAACCGAAATTTGTCAGGACATCATTCCTTAACAAATTACATAGCATTCATAACAAATCTGAGTCAAGAAAACATTTAGATTTCATGAATTTCTCGAGCTCTACTCAGCTCTGTAACAATCCTTTGGGCACTAGTCCCCTTTCTCTTAGTCCCCAACCCACGTGATCGCGGTTCGTGATCACTTGCCTAACAAAAAGGGCGCTTCGCGACTTCCCATTTTGGGTATTCAACTATGGGCCAAACCCGATACTCTCGATTCCCGATTTTCCAAATCGCAAATATCCTAGGCGCTAGCTCCTCCCGCTAGGACCTTTTGATTGTGATGTTGGGCTATGACCTGGGCCCCAAATTCTGAGCGCTTCGAGACTTCATGCTTTGGGAGGTTTCAAAACACTACACAACAACTTCCCGAGTTCTGAACTAATGAACTCGCGACGTAGTGAGGATCAACCGTCTATTTCTACTCAACATATAATGACTGACACTCGCTATGGAACTTCAGGCATCGGAGTTCCGAGACTTCGGAACTTCGGAGCTTCAAGACTTTTGGACTTTGGGGATTCAGAACTTTGGGTTCTGGAAGCTTTCATGCTTGCTTCCTTCCAAAGTCCAAATTCCAAACTTCCGAACTTCTCTAGCCTTTGGCCCACATATTACAAATGTCACCAATTAAGGCAATGGAACGTGGCATGCCTATGAAGGTCCACATCACCTCAGGTGATGTCATTCGGCCCCACCACGTCTACTCTTTCGCTTCGGAAATTCGGACTTCGGGAGTTTGTGCAATGACACATCCCACTTCTCCCGACAGCCGAACTCTCAAAATTACAGTCTGCTCTTCTGCTGGATCCAATGGTCAAGCTCTTTTCTCCAGATCTATAGTGTAGATCTCCCTCGGGACTTCAGCATTTCGGGTTTCAGACATTTATGCCTCAATGCACCCCGCTTCTCTTGATTACCACAGTTA
Source organism: Picea abies (assembly GCA_900067695.1). Lineage (NCBI taxonomy): Eukaryota > Viridiplantae > Streptophyta > Pinopsida > Pinales > Pinaceae > Picea > Picea abies. Next base: position 27,596 of record CBVK0100451811.1, read on the forward strand.
TGAATTCTCTCTGGATCATCGATGATCCTTATCTCTCCCGCAACCAATGGTCGAGAGCCATTTTGCGATTTCTTTCTTTGGAGATGTTCACCTCTCTTCACTTCCCATCTTCCAATTTTGCGAATTTCAAGGGGTTCTTGTGACTAACCCAAGCGCGACTTCACAAGATCTAATGGTCGATCTCTCATCCCAAATATACAGTGTAGATCTCTTCCAGGACCTCAGAGCTTCGGATTTCGAAAGTGTGTTCCTCATCGCACCTTGCTTATCCTGATTGGCGAACTCTGAAAGGTTTCCAGGATAACCCTACTGCACCTTCTCCAGATCTAACGGTCGAAAAAGGGTTTCCCTTCCTTCCGAATAGATTCTATGGTCCACATTACTCTGTGGCCCAATACCACTTCTATCGTGGTTTTATGATACCGCTATTCCTCCTAAGATTTGTAACATGACCAAGGTAACTTATTGGTACTCAAGAAGGTTTTGAGGTCCGAAAATAGTTCCTCCAAACACAATTTCCTCTTGAAACCTCGGGTCCAAAGACCACTTATCTAGACCATCCACGATCAGTGTTGAAACCATGGCTCTGATACCAATTTGTAATGTCCCCAACCATCACTCCCACTGTCGGGCAACGCCACTACGCGGAATATATATATAGTTACTTATAAATAATATGCATATAATCAAGTTAACATATTCAACATGGATTTACTACTATCATACAGACTTAAATAGAATTAACAACAATTCAAACTTGAAACGGAATACATGATAACATTTCAATACACAGACATGCATCACATATAAATTAAGTACATAATTAACACTTATATTTTAAACTGGTGTAACACCACCAACTATGTGCAGACCTTCCACGAACCACCCAGCCTTAGACCCCGTTGCTCATCACTCTCAGCAGTAGATGACCCTCGAGCTGGGACTAAGCTCCAGCGGGAAAGGGAATCCTAGGCTAGGCAAGGTAAACAGGAAGACACACAGTTTATGAGGATGGATTCTCTCCCAGGAGCCACTTATGCCCACTGCTCATAGACTATCATTCCCCACATGCCTATCCCACCCCACGAGTATACACCTTCACTTTCACCCGGATAGTACTTCGGTTGCTAAACCTCCCTTTCCTTGGGCTTTAGAAATAGGTTGGACCAGAATTCTCCGATCTCTGTGGCAGCTATAGGACCCCTTCCAGGAGTTCTCACTTCCTTCATGCACTCTCTCACCTAGAGAGAGTCATTCAAAGGCCTGACAACCTACCTCTTCAACCACAACCACCTCCCTCACCTGGAGAGAGTGTTGCACACAGGACTGACAACCTAATTCTTCAACTCTGTTCCAGCACAAGGAGGACAACAGTAACGCTCAGCAAGGAACAAATGATAGTAGCCAATCACACTCAACCCAGGGACTGCGTGGCCACGACTGCCCACAATTATAACACACATGGCATAGACAATTATGGTATGCTCGGGTTTCACAGAAGAAAACAACCCAAACAGTTAAGCCCGAACTCGGATTTGCAGTGTGGATAAACTGTGTTCACAGGACACACATGAGACATGGCTTAGTCCACAAGTTTTCCATTGTTTTTCAGGGTGTGTGATAAGGAATAAATGTAGACTCTCACGATTCAGACGGAGGATGCGTGACAAGAAAATTATGCAAAGGTCAATGATGGAGGCCAAACGCAGATATCAGATGGAATTAAGAGAATAGACCAATCGATCACATAGGTCTCACGGTTTCGGGATTCAGAACTGCATGAGGTATGCATGCAAAGATTAGACGCAGAGGTCACACGGTTCATACAGTGGATGCAAGAATGGAGGATGAACCCCCATGATGTCTCAATTCTTGGGTTAAATTGCATGTGCTTGGGCCAACACATGTCGCCCATGAAGCTTCATGCACTCCATTAAGTATGTGTTCCCTTTTTTCAGGAAATTAGGATAAAAATTATACCTTTCACACCACTTTGGAATAATAATAAATTATTATTCAAGTACTTAAGCTCTCAAGCTTATCCCCTCTTCCAACCTTTCATCTCCCTTTCCATTACCCACCTTGTGGAAGCTTAGTCCCCCATCACTCTTTCTTCGTGGTCGGTCTACACGCAATGATGTTTATATTTTATTAATAATGTGTATGATTACATATACAAAATCAGGCTCCTGGACTTTAACACTTAGGCTCTCCGTCCTAATAAACACATAATCCCACCAGCTTATTAATACTCGGCTCACTATCCTACAAAACATGATTACAACAAGGCTCATTCTTAGGGATATTAAAAATGACCCCACCGATTCACTCAATTCACTCGATTAATAATACACAATGTCATCCACTAGCCAAGCTACTTCAAAGGGAATACATGTGGCATGGAATAATAATAATAATAATCTATTTTTAAGGTCACGGACAAGCAAGACACCAAATTGGTGGATGACACCCCCTTGTTTGTGGGACAAGGGACCCCCTCCACCCAGCGATTTGACTGGTAAAATCTACGGAGGTATACATACCCTACCCCCCTCTGGATTTGAACTTGTGACGTCTTATGAGGTAGGACATGTTCTTAACCATTATGCCCACTCAGGCTGTATAACAATATAACAATTCAACAAAGTGGGGATTCATTTTAGTTCTTGAACCTGCCAAAAAACAACTTCTTAGCATGCTAAGGAGAAGAGATGGAGGCATTGCCTTGATTTTTTGGTAGCACATAGATGTTTTGGGTGAATGATAGTGTAACTTCCCCAGCCAGGCAACACTACTACATGGAAACATTCTTATACTTATATAGTATGCATTTAATGAAGTTAAATGGCTTAACAGAGTAAACATATAATTACTGCTAACATAAAGAATTAATGGAATCAACAGTAAATATCATCGCAATGGAATATAGGATAATATTGCAAGCATCACAGACATGCATTTTAATTGAAATTAAACACATGCATATACTTATCTTTGAAACTGTAATAACTCCACCAACCACGTACAGACCTTCCATGAACCTCCTAGCCTTAGACCACATTGCTCATCACGCTCAGTAGTGGGTCACCCCCGAGCTGGGACTAAGCTCCACCCAAGGCAAGGGAATCCTAGACTAGGCTGAGGTTACAGGAAAACTGCACAAAGCAACTGGAAGGATTCTCTCCAGGAGCCTTCTTACGCCCACTACTCATGGACTCTCATTCCCCACATGCATGTTCCTCCCAGAAGTATACACCTTCACAAGCACAGTCCATCGGTGCTTCACCTCCCCTCTGGGCCTCGGCAACAGGCCGGATCAGGAATTCTCATAGCTCTCTAGCTGGTGCTAGACTCTCTCTGGAAGAAAATCACTTCCCCAGCAGACTCCCTCACCTGGAGAGAGTTGCTCACAGGCCTGACAACCTGCCTCTTCTACTACGGGCCTGAAAACTCGGTTCTTCCACCAGTTTCCAAATCAATTCCTGCAAGTTCAGGATGACAGCAACAACAACAACTTGGGTTAACTCACAGATGACAGCAACAAAAGGAATACGGAGTGTGGAAATAGGAAACGACAACAGGCCACTAAAACATAACACGTTTTAGGTAACACCCGTTTGTAGGATGTGTGACCAGCAATGCACGCAGAGGTTGAACACAGACTTAACAGTTCGAGCAGAGGGTGTATCAGCTTCTAAAGAAAACATCACAGGCTTCGGGTTTCAAAGTTGCGTGAGGCTTACATAACTCAGATGCAGAGATCCCTCGGTTCAGACAACGGATGGCAGAATGGAGGATGAATCCCCTCCACGGATCAATATTTGGGTTAAATTGCATGTGCCTAGGCTGACACATGTCTCCCATGAAGTTACACGCGCTCCATCAACATGTGTTCCCCTTTCCAGGAACTTAGGATAAAAACATACATTTCACATAGCTTTTGGAATAATAATAAATTATTATCCCCAAGGACTCAAGCCCCTAAGCTTATCCCCTCTTCCAACCTTTCATCCCCTTTTCCCTTACCCACCTTGTGGAAGCTTAGTCCCCCATCACTATTTCTTCGTGGTTGGTCTACACGCAACGATGTTTAATCTTTATTAATGTTCTACATAATTACATATACAAAAACAGGCTCCTGGCCTTTAACACTTAGGCTCTCTGGCCTAATAAACACATAATCCCACCAGCTTATCAGTACTCAGCTCACCATCCTACAAAACATGATAACAACTCATAATTACAACTAGGGCTCTTACCGGGGGATATTATAGATAGGGAGGAGGGCACATCACGCAGAGGAAAAAAGAAGCATATAAGAGGTTTACGGTTTGGTAGATGAACTTTTTTTTTAGCGTTTTGGTGCAAGGTCTATTAGAAAAGCAACAAATAATGGCTCCCTTTGGACATGGTTTGCATTGAGTTCATAGATTGAGTCTGAGAACCAAAAAAGGATGGAAACCAATCCTTGTAAAATCAAGTGATGTGAAAGGAATAAATCAACAACGTCAATTCTTGCATTAACAACGAAAAATTTAAATTAAGAGAATGCTCTATCACTCCTCCTCCTCCCCCAAATTGATTGCCACACATCGTGATTGCAACCATTCCAAGTGTCCACCATGATGTGCATGTTCCCATAATGTTATGGTGTGTCATCTTTGTTTGTATTGAGATGTATGTGAGCAAGCAAGCAAGTGACAATGAAATGATTTGGGGTGTGTTATGGAATTATTCATTAGTAGTGCTCCTATTGAATCTCTAGAATCAAAATCAGTGGATGGAGAGTTGGTGTAGGACTACGAACAAATGTAGATGAAATGAGAATACGAGTAGGAACAATAGATCAGTAGAAGGGATGTTTCATTTTTCTTCTAAGTAGTTTTTGTGATTGAAAAGATTTTTTATGTATGTATGAATGAAATTGTTGGTGATGCACATTGCATATAGAGTATTTGGGAGTGGAGCATGAATATATGAGGTGAATAAGGAAGGGCCAAAGGAGGTGGCTCTCCCAACTCTTAGTAGTCTTAGTGGCATCAAGAGTGAATTAATCTAAACACTAACTTCTCTACAAATTATCATGTAACACACCCGTTACCCAACAAAATGAAATAATTTGATACCCATTAAAGTAAATTCATGCAACATGATAAAAATGCTCATGCAACTACCCAATAGTTTTAAATTCATGAATGTAGATTATTTAAGCATAAACATTTAAATGCTTAGAAACCAGAGAAAAATGCAACAACAAAACACAAATTTCAAACATAACATTAATACTGTAAATGGAAATAGTGATAAGAACTTGTATCTTTGTAAAAAAATGCAGAACTAGTTGCAAACATGAGATGTTTCAACCAACCAGAAAATTTTCTACTCTAGTTCTCTCAACAGCGGGTCACCCCCAAGTTGGGGCTATGAATCCACAAGAAAGAATGGTTCTTATTGCTAGCTACTATCCACTCAACATCTCAATACCCGGTAAATTCCCAATAAAATAACTCTTACAACAATTCCAATCCACCAATGTTTTTTTCCCTTAACCTGCAAAACTCAAGGAATGAGGTCCCCTTCTCTACCACACAGTTCTTCAATCTATCCCTCTTCCCTCTATGGATTTAACACGAGTTGGCCATGAAATCTCTCAATTGGTAACTCTAGGAATTTCAATTGTACATGAGTGCTCACAACAACATCCTCACATGCTCATTTGGGTTATTTCTCAACATAGTTCACTCATAGGCATAATAGCCTCATTCTCCTTGCATTTTCCAACTCCAACAAGCTGTCTTCAATACCCACTATGGCTACCTCCCATTTTTCCAACATCTACAGAACCCATGCATCAATAATTAGCTGAGGTGACTTCTCGACCAACTTCTTACACACAATTTGCATCATGAGTTTATTTGTTGGTTCTTCAATAGCTAGGTGACATGACTTTCCCACTAACCTCTTACATGCATCCAATGATTGGTTCTTAATAAATAAAAGGAAGTAAATATTAATAATAAAATGATTTAGAAAAGTATCTTGGGTTTATTAGGTATGTGGAATTTCTCCTTGGACCCCCTATTAGCCCCCTCTCTCTTGTGTAAACTTAGTCTCCATGACTTTGTCCTTAATTATTTTCAATGTACAATATTTACATGTTATCTTACTTGATCCACTACCATACTTAACTAGAGTGTTACATCTCCCAAGTTGAATCCAAATAACAACATTGATGATTGTGGTTGTTGTAGCAATGATATTTGCATATAGTCATAGTAGCATGAAAAAAATGTAAAAGTAAAAGGGCATCATAGATTGTGCCATGGTGATGGATGTTCCCAAGTGATGGATACGATTGGCAGCTAGCAGTTAGAGTTTGGATAACCATATGAGTGCAGCAATGGTCATCTAACAAATATAGATGAGGACAATTTACCTGTCCCAATCAAGCATAGGACTAAGAGGAGGAAAATGTCTTATATAGAATAACAAAGTAATGGCCTACAAAACTCTAAATTTATATATGTAAAAAGAAGCCAAATCCTTTAAATGAATTAAAATCCCAAACCACCAAAATCACTTTTGTCTCTTTGAAAAAAATGGGAATCATTTTAGAGTGTTGTTGGAAGCTCCACCACTTCTTAGATCGTTGTTGAAATGGAAGATTGTTTCGTTTTGTTTGCAGCACAAGACTTGGTTGCATTGAGGCCACGTAGCATGCAATTTGGCAGATTCTGAAGTTGGTGGGCCGAAACAGGGCAATGGTGCTAAATCTAGTAGATGCACCCAAATTGCAGATCGGGACTAGATCTATGGCCACAGTCCATTGCAGGGATGCAACATGCTTAGGCGATAATTTTCTTGAGCGGTCCCACAATTGAAACCCTGGTTTAGCAAAAGTAATATGTGCCAAAAGGTAGTGGATTGTGGGCTCAAAAGTGGTGTGAACCTAAACCACCTTTGAGCAGCCCCACAATCATGTGCTTATATGGCGTCCTATCCAAGAGCAACATGTGGCCGCCCCCTGGGCATTAAGTTTTGTTTTTATCCCGAGGATAGGCAGTTAATGAAAATGGAGCTGGTGGTTGAAACCTCGGCTCACTCCATAAATGGAAGGCATGGAAGCCCCGACCGTGGAGACTGAACCGTCATCCCGTGGTACCGCTGTGGGCATATTTTCCTGCAAAACCCATGACAATCTGAGCTCGCATCTAACAGAGAGGTGCACTTTCAGTCTGACATAAGAACTCGTCGACGCAAAGCTTTGATTGTTGTGATCATATCACACTCCTGATAGTCGGGGAATGTTCTGAGTATAAATAGATAGTTTTAATATTTTGTTAATGTTGTCAATTAGTTGAGTAGAGCTCCCTATTTTGTAATGTTTTGATGATAAAACTATTATCTGGTTATGTATCGAATTTGAGACTTTCAGATTAATAGAAGTCAACCTCTTTTCATCTCTTTGTAAAAATTGTGCTAAAACACTCGGGCATGGAGGATCCAGTTGAGGGTTGTTATGTTGTTGTAATGTAGGTTTGATTGCAGTGGTATCATGACCGATTTTAGTCAGCTTCCTTGTGATCTTTTCCCCTCTTACACGGAATGGCTCGGGCATGGAGGATCTAGTCAATTTGTTGTAGTTGCATGGTGATGTAGGTTTGATCATTGTGCTGTTTGACTGTGTTGTTTGGACATATTTCAGTGTCTGAAGCTTGAGCTTAAGAGTGATCTTGAGTCTAAGTTTTTCTTCTCCAAGATGCTTGAAGGCCTGATGCCCATATCAGTCTTGTCCACCTTTCTTACTAAGTCTTCCCTATGCTCACACTTAAACTCAATTCACCGACTGAAGTTAGTTGTGTCCCTCACTTCCATGTGCATTACTTGCCCTATTCTGTGTTGAAATCATTCTTGTATTGATTTTTCCCCATTTGACATCCACTCACATAAATCAAAAATCCACCAAACATTCTGATGGGTACTGGGCTTATCCTCCTGCAATCTGAGGGTGACTTTTATTGATAACATTCTTGGCGCCGTTGTCGGGGAACAAATTGAAGACATTTCCCCGTGATAGAACGACAAAGAGATTTTGATTGTGAAGGTGCATCAGATATTAGAACCATTGAAGATTGCAACTTGCACCTGGCGACTCCACTATTTTGACTCCATTGTTTCAGTTATGGCTCTGAAAGGCGAACACATGAGGTCTACTCCACAGTCGCCTCTAGAAACACCTGAAGTTGACCCAGAGAAGATTATCCAGAAAGGAAAGCTTTCTCGAAGAAGGCTTTTAGCTGCTTTCTCAGATTGAAAATTTCCCTAGGAGAACAATAACGATCAAATATGGTATTTGATGGTGAACAAAGACCAGACACATTCAGACTGCATATCATTCACCTAGTGACTCCATGATTAAAGAATCCGATGGTGACTCCATTATTCTGAAATTTATTGGTGACTCCACTAGGTTGAAATGGACAAAATCTTGGCTCGAAGGTTTTCTCTTTTTAATTTCTCTGATGTTCTTGGTTTTCCAAATGTTTTTCCTAATGTGGATCAGTGGGTTGATTTTTTGCCCATATTTAGAGAACACATAGATGACAACCCTTCCGAGCATCTCCGTGAGTTTCATGAAATCATGCATCAGTGGGAGATACATCATGAGGATGTATTGATGAAGATGTTCATGTTCTCATTAGACGTGGATGCTCGTCAGTGGTATCGATCCTTGCCCTCTTCTAGCATCTCCTCCCTGGGAGAGTTTCATGCAACTTTCAATACTCAATGTCAAAACTTTTATTCCTCTGAGTCAATTCATCATAGTTGTTGTGAGGAATATAGAGATGGTGTTCAGGACATAGTTCATTCTTGCGAAAGTTGTGAGAATGAAGGATATACCTCGGAGGAGTTGTTGGAGCTGGTAAAATCTTTTTCTACAAGAATAGAGGGATTGGAGGCATATTTCGCTTGCTTCTCTTATGAAGAAAATGCAGATGATATTTCGGTCCTTGAAACATATGTTCTTGGTAGCCCTGCTTATGATGAAGAAGTGATGTTGGATACTGACCAAGAACAAACAAATTTTGACGGATATCCCCGTGAAGAAGACGAAGAGCAGAGATTTTCCATGGTTCTTGTTTATAGTGATTGTGAAACTGATCTTGGGGAGAGCCATGAAGGAGAAAATGAGGAGCCACATATCTTGGCTATCTTGGTTCAGAGTTTTCCCCCTTTCAATTTCTCAGCTATATCTGGTTATCCACATCTAGTGCCAGCTATAAATGAATGGGATGATTATCTTTCGAGATTTAGAGGAAGCAAGCATGACCATCCCGGTAAGCACTTATTAAAATTTCATGTATGCATGTTTGAACACAGCTTCTTTCACGAGGATGTCTAGATCAAAATGTTCAGTTTTTCTTTAGAAGAAGATGCTCTTGGATGGTGTCTATCTCTCCTTGCTGCTAGTATCCATTCTTTGAAGGATTTTCACGATGCTTTTAATTCGTATTACGCGAAGATTTACCCGGCTCATCTTATTTTTGATGATTGTTGTAAGAGGTTTGCACTCCACATTCTACAAACGATAGAGAGTTCCTCGTGTGATGAGTCCGGTGAAGATCGGATTGAGAGAGAAAGAAAGGATGAAAGCGAGTATTTTGAAAATACAGATGAAAAGTTTTCTCTCTCTATTTCCCAAGAAGAAGTCCTTCCATATATGATTGATGATAGCGTTGATGATGACATAACTATGGATGCATTATTTTCCGCCCCTAGTACACATGTTGTCTCTGATTTAAAAGAAGAAATGGTTGAAGAAAAGAATCAAGATATTGCTCTTTTCTCTTTGCAAGATAAAAGAGTTCTACGCTCACCTATCCCTGAAGAGTATTCAGAAGCAAAAAGCATAGGCTATCAATCTTTTTATGAAAGAGAAAGATCCTACCAAGACCAGCATGATAGAGAGAAAGAGCCATCCATGGATACACATGAAGAGACATCTTTCTCTCAGCTAGTAGATTTTTTCAGAGAAGACAAAGGAGAGATGGAGGAGCTAAATATGCAGTTTATCTCCTGTCTTAAACCTGTAATGAGCAAATATCACCTGGGATCAGCCAACCCGCATCAGTCCTCTACCCACCTGTACACTTTGAGGACATCGAACAACATGTGAGTAACGATGAAGTGCAGAAGGTATTTTCTTACCAATTGAGCTTTCCTGATTATAAAATTTTTGACCCTGTGGGGTTGTATTTAGAGTTGTGTTTTCCACAGGCATTGGAGCCTACAAAATTATTCATTTTGTCATCATTTGGGGGTATTGTCAGCATTCCAAGACATGTTTCTTTATGTTTTCATACTTCCCTTACCTTTTTTGGATCATTTGCAGTGAAGAAAAGGGTCATATTACCACTCATTCTGGGTGGCTATGGTGGAACTTTGCTTTCACCTAACGCTTGGTAAAAATCATTTAGCTTGGGATTGTACATAAATAAGCTCCTTCTGGAGCCCATGTGTTTGCTTTCTTTTTTAAGTAGAGTAGTGTACATATCTCCCTGTTTTCTTCAACGTTGTTTTGAGCTAGACTCCATAGCCCAACATCTAAGGCACTAAAACTATGTGTTCTTGGCAGCTCGCAGGGAGCATGCCATCCCCTGTGGAGCCAAATGTTATCACATAAGGTTGTCAAGGGCCATAGTTGTGTGTCTATATACACGAGTCTGTAGTATTTCCCTATCTCTATCCTTGTCGCAGGCCAAGTCTTAAGTTTTCCCCCCTTTGACTTGTAAATCATTCTCTATTTTCCCTTGTTCGTTTGTGCACCCTGGTTTTCCTTAAATATCTTACTCGAGTGAAATCTTAGCCCCAAGCCCCTTTGTTTTTTTCCAAGGGCGAGCTCTCGCATCCTGTGTTTCAGTCACTGGTCTCCCTGTTTTCTCATCTCACCAGCTGAATCCTCGAGTGAGATCGGAAGAGCGTCGTGTAGGGAAAGAGTGTAGATCTCGGTGGTCGCCGTATTCTTCCGATCTCACCTCACCTATCCCTGAAGAGTATTCAGAAGCAAAAAGCATAGGCTATCAATCTTTTTATGAAAGAGAAAGATCCTACCAAGACCAGCATGATAGAGAGAAAGAGCCATCCATGGATACACATGAAGAGACATCTTTCTCTCAGCTAGTAGATTTTTTCAGAGAAGACAAAGGAGAGATGGAGGAGCTAAATATGCAGTTTATCTCCTGTCTTAAACCTGTAATGAGCAAATATCACCTGGGATCAGCCAACCCGCATCAGTCCTCTACCCACCTGTACACTTTGAGGACATCGAACAACATGTGAGTAACGATGAAGTGCAGAAGGTATTTTCTTACCAATTGAGCTTTCCTGATTATAAAATTTTTGACCCTGTGGGGTTGTATTTAGAGTTGTGTTTTCCACAGGCATTGGAGCCTACAAAATTATTCATTTTGTCATCATTTGGGGGTATTGTCAGCATTCCAAGACATGTTTCTTTATGTTTTCATACTTCCCTTACCTTTTTTGGATCATTTGCAGTGAAGAAAAGGGTCATATTACCACTCATTCTGGGTGGCTATGGTGGAACTTTGCTTTCACCTAACGCTTGGTAAAAATCATTTAGCTTGGGATTGTACATAAATAAGCTCCTTCTGGAGCCCATGTGTTTGCTTTCTTTTTTAAGTAGAGTAGTGTACATATCTCCCTGTTTTCTTCAACGTTGTTTTGAGCTAGACTCCATAGCCCAACATCTAAGGCACTAAAACTATGTGTTCTTGGCAGCTCGCAGGGAGCATGCCATCCCCTGTGGAGCCAAATGTTATCACATAAGGTTGTCAAGGGCCATAGTTGTGTGTCTATATACACGAGTCTGTAGTATTTCCCTATCTCTATCCTTGTCGCAGGCCAAGTCTTAAGTTTTCCCCCCTTTGACTTGTAAATCATTCTCTATTTTCCCTTGTTCGTTTGTGCACCCTGGTTTTCCTTAAATATCTTACTCGAGTGAAATCTTAGCCCCAAGCCCCTTTGTTTTTTTCCAAGGGCGAGCTCTCGCATCCTGTGTTTCAGTCACTGGTCTCCCTGTTTTCTCATCTCACCAGCTGAATCCTCGATCACACAGGGCACAGCCTTGAGCATGAAGCACAACTTTCCAAACAATTTATTTCAGACTTGAATCGCAAGCAATAGGCGATTCCATTTTCCAACGGTGGGGATCCCCTATGAATATTGGATTAGTGGCCCCCGGGTATTTAGAGTTTAAAAATTGCATGAAGTATAGTGCAATAAAAAGAGCCGAAGTCCCAGAGCAATCACGAGTCGTTGATTTAAAGTGGACAGGTGGCAGCTGATCCAAGCGTTCGGGAAAATGAGCTTCGGGAGTTTCGAAGTGAGAAGTGCATAAAACTTCCAGAGAGTCGAAGCCCGAACTCTCGAAGCAATCGTGGACCATTGATCTCAAAATCAGCAGGGAGTTGTTGATTTTAGCGACAGTTCCTCCTGAAGGCCCGAAGTCCCAGAGTCTCGAAGGGGATCTTGTCCATCTGAATCCAGAATGTCACGCGTCATCATATCTGTCACTCCAGGATTCTTTACTTTGAGAGTTTTAAAATGAGAAAAGCGCCAAGGTCCCGAAGGCCCGAAGTCTCTAAGTGTCGAAGCGCCCAAAGTCCCGAAGTGGTCGAAGTGTTGAAGCATCCGAAGTGGCCGAAGATCCGAAGTGGATCTCGATCGTCCAAATCCAGGAGCCACGCGTCGTCAGATCCCAAGATCTGGAGAATTTGCTTGGGGAAAATAAAGTTTGACTATTGAGAAGTCTGAAACCCAGAGCCAAGAAGGGAGCTCAGCCGTCGATCTCAAGAAGACACGCGTCATCAGATCACCAGCTCTGGGTAAAATCACATAGAGAGGACAAATGAAAAAGAGCTAGCGCCCGAGCCCTGGAGCGCCACGTTCATGGAAGCCGCCAGCACAGACACGTGGCATCCGTCTAGCACTGACACATGGCACTCATTTCAAGCATTTTAGACATGATTTCTGCCCGTTTTCGAGTGACACATGTCACCTCTCCGTCCATAAAATATCAGCATGGTGACATCATCCCTCCACATCAGATCATCCTCCGAGAGTTGTTATTATTGAACGCCAAATAGTGCCCCTCCCCCAAGGTAAAATTTGGCAGATTCTGAAGTTGGTGGGCCGACACGGGACAATGGCGCTAAATCTAGCAAATGCGTCCAGATTGCAGATTGGGACCAGATCTATGGCCATAGTCCATTGTGGGGACGCAACATGCTCGAGCGATAATTTTCTTGAGCGGTCCCGCAATTGAACCCAAACCACCTTGAGCGGCCCCGCAATCATGGGCGATACTTTTCTTGAGTGGTCCCGCAAAAGTGGTGTGAACCCAAACCACCTTTGAGCGGCCCCACAATCATGTGCTTATATGGCGTCCTATCCAAGAGCAGCGTGTGGCCGCCCCCTGGGCATTAAGCCGTGTTTCGATCTCGAGGATAGGCAGTTAATGAAAATGGACCTAGCGATTGAAACCTCGGCTCACTCCATAAATGGAAGGCATGGAAAGCCTGGCCGTGGAGACTGAACCATCATCTCGTGGTACCCCTGTGGGAAGATTTTCATGCAAAACCCATGCTGATTTGAGATCGCATCTGACAGAGAGGTGCACGTTCAGTCTGACAGAAGAACTTGCCAACGCAAAGATTTGATTTTTGTGATCAAATCACACTCTTGATAGTCGAGGACTGTTCTGAGTATAAATAGATAGTTTTAATATTTTGTTAATGTCGTCAACTATTTTAGCAGAGCTCCCTATTTTGTAATGTTTTGATGCTAGAATTGTTCTGTGGTTATGTATCGGATTTGAGACTTTCAGATTAATAGAAGTCAGCCTCTTTTCATCTCTTTGTAAAAACTGTGCTAAAACACTTAGGCATGGAGGATCTGGTTGAGGGTTTTTATGTTGTTGTAATGTAGGTTTGATTGCAGCGGTATCGTGACCATTTTTAGTTAGCTTCCTTGTGATCTTTTCCCCTCTTATACTAAATGGGTCGGGCATGGAGGATCGAGTTGAGTTGTTGTAGCTGCATGGTGATGTAGGTTTGATCATTGTGTTGTTGTGACATATTTCATTGTCTGAAGCTTGAGCTTAAGAGTGATCTTGAGTCTAACTTTTTCTTCTCGAAGTTGCTTGAAGGCCTGATGCCCATAGTAGTCTTGTCCACCTTTCTTACTAATTCTTCCCTATGCTCACACTTAAACTCAATTCACTGACTGAAGTTAGTTGTGGCCCTCACTTTCCTGTGCATTACTTGCCCAGTTCTGTGATGAAATCATTCATGTATTGATTTTTCCCCATTTGACCTCCACTCACATAAATCAAACATCCACCAAACATTCAGATGGGTATTGGGCTTATCCTCCCGCAATCTGAGGGTGACTTTCATTGCTAACACATCCAATGCCAAATCTTCTATGGAAGGTAATACTTAGCCATATTCATCCTCACAAGCACGGATGGTTTGTAGAGTTTCAAGTTCTCAACATGTATGCTAAGTAAATGCACATATAAATATGCAATCTAAGTTCATAAGCATTATTGCCAGCCTTCTTCAGAAAGATCCATGTCACAGAGCATTGATTTTATGTCCTCCATTCTATAAATTTTCCCTATAAATTTTCTTAGGTGCAACCATACTATGTTTCTACATTCAAGGGATTTTCAACCCTTTATAGATTCTCCCTTGCCTTGTAATTCTCTTAAGATTTATTTTGCTTCTCTTGAACTTCTATGTGTATCAAGTTGATCTTATCTATGAACCTCTTTGCCTTAAATGCATGGTTGGAGGTAGTGTCCCTTACTTTTGGTTACCCATATATAATTTCTAGTGGTGATAATGGAAAATACCCAAAACATATTTCAGTATAGGGTTTACTAGTGTAAGTGTGGATAGCTTTATTATAGGGATACCTCCCCAACAAGCTATCTTCAATACCCACTATGGCTACCTCCCCTTTTTTCCGACCTCTCTTTTCCTCTCTTTTGCCCAACTATAAAACTAACTCCCTCCCTCTACTCGAATTTCATTTTCTTCTTCCATTCATGTTTGATTCTCACACTTCCCATCGGTGACTGTACACAACCCATGCATCAATAATTAGCAGAGGTGAATTCTCGACCAACCTCTTACACACAATTTGCATTATGAGTTTATTTGTTGGTTCTTCAATAGCTAGGTGAGATGACTTTTCCACCAACCTCTTACATGCATCCAATGATTGATTATTAATAAGTAAAAGGAGGTAAATACTAATAATAAAATGATTTAGAAAAGTAGCTTGGGTTTATAAGGCATGTGGAATTTCTCCTTGGACCTCTTTTAGCCCCCGCTCTCTTGTATAAACTTAGTCTACATAACTTTGTCTTTATCTGCTTGCCACTGCACAATGTATTTTTATTTTATTATTTTCAATTTACATATTATCTTACTTGATCCACGACCATACTTAACTAGAGTGTTACATCTCCCAATTTGAATCCAAATAACAATATTGATGATTGTGGTTGTTGTAGCAATGATATTTGCAGCATGAAAAAAAAGTAAAAGTGAAAGGGCATCATAGATTGTGCCATGGTGAGATGTCGCTTAGTGAGAAAAATGAAAGGGCGTCATAGATTGTGCCACGGTGATGGATGTTGGTAAGTGATGAATTCGATTGGCCTTTTAGCAGGCAAGTCCACCAGGATGTGAGGTCACGATTTTGCAATTAAAATGTAACAAGCAATTAACTAATTAGTATATTTGCTCAAACTATAAAAGTCGGGGATGTTCGGGATATAATATATTTGCTCAAACTATAAAAGTCCGGGGATGTTGGGCGTCACAGATTGTGTCATGGTGATGAATTTATTTTCAGATTTGGGCATCCAACGGCAGGCTGCAAAGTTACAGTTATCTTTGCTCCATTTCCCTTAGATGCACCGAATCTGCAATCAAATCAATATAAGAATATTGAATCTGCAATCAAGATAAATACGCCCGGGTGGTTAGTTAAAACTAGCCATGGTTTTTAACTTTAATTGAAATGCATAGATGAGTATCGCATTACGGTTGACATGGACATAAATGGAGTCGCCCTAAAGGCTTTTGCTAAAAAAAAAATGTTGACATGAGACTTGGACGCTTCTTTTCAACCTTGCGAGGGCCAGAGGCATCGAATCCGGAACCAGCCTTTTCCAGTGCAAACGTTTTCTAAACATTTTACAGAAAGAATTTCGTCATATCTTGAAAATTAAAAGGATTACGAAGGAATTCGCTCGAAACACAAACATGATGGACAATGTTTGGACAAGGTTTATGCAAACACTCTTGCAACTTAAAAAGTTTTTAAAGATTTTTCTGGTAATGGTTGATTGATTTCCAAGTGGTAGTGGTTGATTTTCAACTTTACCTAAGCCTTATTTTCACTGGTATAGTCATCATTTTCTTGTTTATGTTGATGATATTGTTCTTATGGCCAGGAATTGCCATGATCTTAGAAAGCAACTAAGAATCCTCAAGGATTTTTTCTTCAATAGGGGTATGACTGTTAATATTGACAAGACTAAGGTTACGATTATTAAATCCAATAAGATCACTTATGATACTTTGGTATATGACAACAACAACTTGGAGGAAGTGACTTCATACAAATATCTTGGAATCCATATTCACCACAAGCTCAACTAGAATTATAGCATTGAGAAAAGGATTATTGGGACATGGAAAGCTTATTATAGGTTTGAAAGCTTGAAAACAATAAATCCTGGAGAAAGATAGAGCAAACCCAAAAGAATTTTATCACCTATAATCTCAAAATTAAAGGAAATAAGTCATATCCCATCCTCTTCTTAGAGGCAAGCCTTTCCTCCATTGAAAGCATGGCTATGATTAGATACATAATGTATAAGAACAACTTAAACAACATAGAAAACAAAAGGCTTCCTAAAATTGCTTCAAAATTCATTTGTAACCACCTTCCACTTAAGCTAGGATGGCATAAAGATGCTAGTCTTGGCTAAGCCATTGGGGAATCATGGAAGAGACCATTTTGCTGAATAAAGATACTATTAAAAATATCATTAAATCATATTTTAAGGAGAAAATGTGGTGTGACAAAGACTTAGAGAGAAAAAAAAAATTAAGGTATTATAAGGAGGTAATCAACCCTAATCTAGAAGATCAAAATTATCTCTTTGTTTTGACAAGTGTAAAGAAAAAAATAAGCATTGATAAGATAAAAAAAAAATCTCCCCAACTCTATTATGAAACTAGGCATTGGTCAATTCCTAAAAAGCCATGGGATGAATGGGTATGCCACCTTGTGACACTAAGAAGGTTGAAGATGAGACCTTGGAAAAGGTTTTTTAATGCTTTTAGAATACACGAACAAAATTCTACAAAATTGCAAATAATCCCTTATCTTCTTAAGATCTGATTAGAGGTTTTCATCATCATTATATTTTAACCTAACTCTACTTTGAAAAAAAAATTATCACACTTTTATAAAAAAATGAAAAGATGCATACATATCCAAATTCCATATATATTTGGTAAATAAAGTTATAACAATAAGTATTTATAATCTTTGCATGGACATGCACTCTACAATCTACAACTCAATATGACAGATGTTACATACTTACATACATAAGGTTACATCATTATTTAAAATAAAAAAAAAGCAATTCTACTACCTTGAAAGCCGACTCTAGCACGAGATTTAATGGTGTAGACGTTGAGGGAATCCTGCACAAGTCGTAAGGACTGTTGTGAGGCCTCACCTAACTATTGTTAATTGATAAACAGACTGAAACTACGCCACTCTGTAGCGTAACGAAAGCTTCATAGCGTAACGAATATTATCCATATTCCGAGTAATAACGTTTTATCTTCTGAGATTGCGTGGAGGTATGATGATATTGCAGATGGGTTTGGTATAATGAATACGAGTTCATTGAAAATTTGCACAGGGAATTCGAAAAAGTAAACGCTGATTTTATTTTATATAAATAAAAGACATTTAACAGAATTATGCGTATTTTGTTATATTTATATTTATGCTTTACACTTATAAAAAGATACAAGAATTCGTAAGGAAATCCTGCATTCCGTACAGATCCTTCTCCAATTCATTAGTAAAAAGTCGATTGCTAACAAAATCGGAGAGTTTTCATTCATTTATCTCATATTTAATTTGCAGTAACATAATATAATAATAATAATAATTTATTTTTAAGGTTATTGTTAAATCAACATTATATAACATTTTTTAAGTTCAAAAATTTTATTGATAAAATTTATCAAAATATATTTACCCTACTCTTTCTGGATTAAATTATCGATTAGATCATTTATGTGAGGACTCTACCTTCCTTGATTGCATTACAAGAGAACCATCCTTATAAATGATGGACTTTGTCTTTTTATTATGCATGAGATTCGCCTTGGTAAACTTTATTTTTGAAAGGTGTGATGCCCATGGAAAGTGGAGATATAAAAGTCGACATTGTATGCATGGAGCCCTAGGTATAAAAAAACTTATTTTTTAATTATTTATAAGAAGACTGCATTAGAAGAGAATCATCTTTATAAAGGATAGACTTTTGTCCTATTATGCATGCGATTCGCCTCAGTAAGCTTTATTAAAAGGATCATATATATATATA
>CBVK0100451812.1:0-16291 GCA_900067695.1 Picea abies
CACTAATTTGTCAATTATCTAGTATGGAAGTAAAGTACGAAGAAGAGGACAAGGCAGTTACACTATTGTGTTCATTTCCTGAGTCTTGGGACCATCTGGTCACATCTATGTGGTTCAACTCAACATTTGTAATTGATTATGACACTATTGTGGGAGCTTTGTTGTCTAAGAAGATGAGGAGAAGATCGAGTAAAGAAACCTCAACAGCAGAAGCAATGGTGGTCAAAGATCGATCTACAAAAAGAGAGAATAATCAAAAGGGTGCATCAAAGTCAAAATCAAAAAGAAAGAAGAGTAAGAAGAAATGTCGGTTCTGTGGCAAATCTGGGCATCTCAAGAATGATTGTTGGAAAAGACAGAATGCATCCAAAGAGGGCTCCACAAAAGAAGCAAAGGAAGCTAATTTAGCTAAAACAAGTTCAGGTTCAGATATGGTTGATGAGGTATTGTCTACTTGTGATGTTTCACATCAACATCAACATTGGTTATTAGATTCTCGTGTGTCCAACCTCATGTTTCTTCATAGAAATTGGTTCTAAACTTACTAATCTATTGATCACGGTGTTGTTTTTATGGGAAATGTTTTTTCTTATAAAATTGTTGGGGTTGGTAGCGTCCAGATTAAAATGCAGGATTGTACTATAAGATCATTAATAGATATGAGGCATGTACATGAACTTATAAAGAACTTGATATCTTTGGGAGTTCTAGATTCTATTATTTACAGGTGTACAAATCAAGGTGGAGTATTGAAGGTGTCCAAAGGAATCTTAGTAGTCATGAAGGAAAAGTGGATCGGGAAACTTTATCAGCTTGAAGGAAGGAAAAAAGTAAATCAAGTAGTGGTAGCATCTTAAGGTGCAAGTGACTCTGTTCGTTTATGGCATCAACGTTTGGGTCATATGATCGTAAAAGGGCTTAAGGTACTGGTTGATCGTAAATAACTTCCAAGTTTAAAGTTTTTGAATTTAAATTTCTGCAAGTATTGTGCTTTTGGAAAAAAGTGTAGACAAAAGTTTAAAACATGAAGACATGTAAGAAAAGGTACCCTTGATTACATTCACTCAAATGTTTGGGGACCATCCGGTATAGTTTCTTTTGGAGAATCATCATATTTTGTGACATTTATAAATGATTACTCTAGAAAGGTTTGGGTCTATTTACTTAAAAGAAAAGTTGATGTATTTAATGCTTTTAAGAAATTCAGAGCTTTGGTTGAAAAGAGCTCTAACAGGTCAATCAATTGTTTACGAACAGATAATGGAGGTGAGTTCACATCTGTGGAGTTTGAAGACTATTGCAAGGAATTTGGGATCGAATGAAATAAGACCATGATTTATACTCCTCAGAAAAATGGTGTTGTTGAATGCATGAATAGGACTCTTATAGACAGAGCAAGGAGCATGCTCAATAATGCCAAGTTGCAGCAGGAATTATGTGAAGAAGTAGTTCTTACAACATGTTATCTGATAAATCGGTCACCATTAACTGCAATAAACTGTAAGATTCCAAAATACGTATGGACAAGTCATTCATGTGATTATTCAAATATGAGAATATTTGGTTGTGATGCTTATGCTCTTATTTGTAAATATCGACGTTATAAGTTAGATCCTAGATGAAGGAGATATGTCTTTGTTGGTTATGGTGATGGAGTTAAGGGGTACAAATTGTGGGATCCTACTGCCCACAAACTCATCATAAGAAAATATGTAGTATTTGATGAATCCTCACTCTTAAAATCAGAACTGGTGGTTTTTGAAGTGAGACAAGAACAAGTACCACAAGTTTAGCAAATTCAGTTGGAAATTCAACCATCTTCAGAAAGGGGGGAGCATGAAGAAGTTCCAGAAGAAGAAGATGAAAATGTAGAAAATATCCAGGAAACTGAGGATATGCCTCAACCATCTCTAAGGAGATCTACATGGGACAAGAATCATCCTAAAAGGCATGTTGATTATGTTTCATCTGTGGCTTTGGTTTCTATTGATAGAGAACCTAGTTGTTATCGGGAATCAATTAAGGTATCTGAAAGTGCTCAATGGAAAAAATCTATGAAAGAATAAATGGATGCCTTAGAGAGGAACAAAACATGGGACTTGGTATAAATTTCAAAGGATAGGAAGGTTATGAATTGAAGTGGGTCTACAAACTGAAAGTGAACCTTCCTCGGTGCTTGATGCACTAAATATGCAATCCTCTCAAAACTTTGTTTAGATGGAATTCAAATTAAATGATGCTCTCTTGACATCATGCATGAATTTCCATGTGCAGAATCCACCCTGAGTAGTGTCATAGTTTCCTTGTCATATATCTCCAATTTTAGTCAAAGAAGTGGGGTTATTACTTGCATACCAATCATTTAAAAGAGTATTCAAAGCGAAATATGCTAATTAATGCCCAATGGCACTAATGACCCCATCGATTCACTCGATTCTCGAATTTTCATTGTGTGATTTGAAAACCTAGGTTCCATTCATGTAGAAAATAAGTGAATCTCGAATTATCATTGTGTGATTTGAAAACCTAGGTTCCATTCATGTAGAAAATAAATGTGAAGGGATATGAGCAAATATTCAGGAATTTTTGCCCAAAATTCCCCACCTAGGATTAAGGAAATGCATGCCACACAATTGAGGGGAATGTGAAGTAATGAAAGCCACAAATTCCTTTGCAAAATTCCTATACCTTGACATCCTTTTAAGCGAAGAGAAGATAGAGACCATTTTTGGCATCTATAGGAAGTGGATGTGAAGGGTTGTGAAAACATTTTTAATCATCTCCTGTACTATGACGAAATTTAGGACTTTCATAGGAATAATCATCATTTTGATCCTATCCTAAAATAACATTTCTGCTCAAATTGTCCCTAGTTTGGTCCATGTAGAGTTGAACTGTTTACCACCAATCACTAAAAATTTGGCTCTAGTTGTGAGAATAACAAATGGTAAGGAAGAAGTACTTGATAATGTTATTTTCATTCAAGTCATAGTTTCCATACTAGGTTGCATGCATGGTAATGTTTGGTATTAGCACATGAGAAGACAAATGGGTGGCTCTCAATACAATGAGTCATGGTTGAAGGATCCATGGCTATTGTGGTGATGTTTCCTATTAGCACATGAGAAGACAAATGGGTGGCTCCTAATACAATGGGTCATGGTTGAAGGATCAATGGCTATTGTTGGAAAATTCTCGTATGGAGGAAGCTAGGAACAATAGTGTCATATAATAAATTTTGGCATTAAGCTTATTGATAATTATGCCACTACTAGAGAATATGAATTCCATGTGGAAAAATTGATCCAAAAGTTATAGTTCCATCCATCATTGTTATGAAGAGTATGTTTTGATTTTAGTATATGAATTCCATGTTGTAAAACTTTATGTTGGGAAGGTAGTGTACATGCCTATGTTTTTATTGTTGGTGGTTTTGTATTTGTACTTGTTAATGTGAATAGGTACTAATAGAGAGGGATCATGCAACATTTAAGAGTGAGGATAAGTTCAATCAACACCTCCTAGTCATCAAACAAGCATACCTATTTTCAATGAACCAACCAACATGTATACATCTAGATGAATAATACACAATGTCATCCACTAGCCAAGCTACTTCAAAGGGCATACATGTGGTATGGAAAAATAATAATAATAATAATATAATCTGTTTTTAAGGTTACGTCCAAGCAAGACACCAAATTGGTGTATGACACCCCCTTGTTTGTGGGACAAGGGACCCCCTCCACCCAACGATTTGACTGGTAAAGTCTACAGAGGTATACATACCCTACCCCCCTATGGATTTGAACGCGTGACCTCTTATGAGGTAAGACATGTTCTTAACCATTAGGCCCACTCAGACTATATAAAAATATAACAATTCAACAAAGTGGGGATTCATTTTAGTTCTTGAACCTGCAAAAAAACAACTTCTTAGCATGCTAAGGAGAAGAGATGAAGGCATTGCCTTGAGTTTTTGGAAGGACATAGATGCTATGGATGAATGATAGGCAGGAGGGAACAACACGCAAAGGAAAAAAGAAGCATATAAGAGGTTTACAGTTTGGTAGATGAACTTTTTTTTTTAGCGTTTTGGTGCAAGGTCTATTAGAAAAGCAACAAATAATGGCTCCCTTTGGACATGGTTTGCATTGAGTTCATAGATTGAGTCTGCGAACCAAAAAAGGATGGAAAACCATGCCTTGTAAAATCAAGTGATGTGAAAGGAATAAATCAACAACGTCAATTCTTGCATTAACAATAAAAAAAATTAAATTAAGAGAATGTTGTATCACTCCTCCTCCTCCCTCAAATTGACCGCCACACATCGTGATTGCAACCATTGCAAGTGTTCAACATGATGTGCATGTTTCCATATTGTTATGGTGTGTCATGTTTGTTTGTATTGAGATGTATGTGAGCAAGCAAACAAGTGACAATGAAATGAATTGGGGTGTGTTATGGAATTATTCATTAGTAGTGCTCCTATTGAATCTCTATAATCAAAATTAGTGGATGGAGAGTTGGAGTAGGACTAGGAACAAATGTAGATGAAATGAGAATATGAGTAGGAATAGTAGATCAGTAGAAGGGATGTTTCAGACTAGGAATGCATTAATGACATAACTATTTTCTATAAATACACCATTTCTAAGCAATCTATGTTTCTGACTACATAATTATTTGATAAATTATGTTTTTTCATTTTTCTTCTAAGTAGTTTTTGTGATTGACAAGATTTGTTATGTATGTATGAATGAAATTGTTGGTGATGCACATTGCCTATAAAGTAATTGGGAGTGAAGCATGAATAGATGAGGTGAATAAGGAAGGGCCAAACGAGGTGGCTCTCCCAAGTCTTAGTAGTCTTAGTGGCATCAAGAGTGAATTAATCTAAACACTAACTTCTCTACAAATTATCATGTAACACACCCGTTACCCAACAAAATGAAATAATTTGATACCCATTAAAGTAAATGCACACAACATGATAAAAATGCTCATGCAACTATCCAATAGTTTTAAATTCATAAATGTAGATTATTTAAGAATAGACATTTAAATGCTTAGAAACTAGAGAAAAATGCAACAAAACACAAATTTCAAACATAACATTAATACTGTAAATGGAAATAGTGATTAGAACACGTATCTTTGTAAAAAAATGCAGAACTAGTTGCAAACATGAGATGTTTCAACCAACCACAATTTTTTCTACTCTAGTTCTCTCAGCAGCGGGTCACCCCCAAGATGGGGCTATGAATCCACAAGAAATAATGGTTCTTATTGTTGGCTACTATCCACTCAACATCTCAATTCCCAATAAATCCCCAATAAACTAACTCTTGCAACAATTCCAATCCACCAACACTTTTTTTCTTCAACCTGCAAAACCCAAGGAATGAGGTCCCCTTCTCTACCACACATTTCCTCAATCTATCCCTTTTCCCTCTATGGATTCAACACGAGTTGGCCATGAAATCTCTCAATTGGTAACTCTAGGAATTTCAATTGTAGAGGAGTGCTCACAACAACATCCTCACATGCTCATTTGGGTTATTTCTCAACATAGTTCACTCATAGGCATAATAGCCTCATTCTCCTTGCATTTTCCAACTCCAACAAGTTGTCTTCAATACCCACTATGGCTACCTCCCATTTTTTCAACACCTACACAACCCATGCATCAGTAATTAGCTGAGGTGACTTCTCGACCAACTTCTTACACACAATTTGCATCATGAGTTTATTTGTTGGTTCTTCAATAGCTAGGTGAGATGACTTTCCCACCAACCTCTTACATGCATCCAATGATTAGTTCTTAGTAAGAAAAAGGAAGTAAATATTAATAATAAAATGATTTAGAAAAGTAGCTTGGGTTTATTAGACATGTGGAATTTCTCCTTGGACCCCCTTTTAACCCCCTCTCTCTTGTGTAAAGTTAGTCTCCATGACTTTATCTTTAATTATTTTCAATGTACATTATTTACATATTATCATATTTGATCCACTACCATACTTAACTAGAGTGTTACATCTCCCCAGTTGAATCCAAATAACAACATATAACAACATTAACATTGATGATTGTGGTTGTTGTAGCAATGATATTTCCATATAGTCATAGTAGCATGAAAAAAATGTAAAAGTGAAAGGGCATCATAGATTGTGCCATTTTGATGGATGTTGCCAAGTGATGGATACGATTGGCAGCTAGCAGTTAAAGTTTAGATAACCATATGAATGCATCAATGGTCATCTAACAAATATAGACGAGGACAATTTACCTCTCCCAATCAAGCATAGGACTAAGAGGAGGAAAGTGTCTTATATAGCATAACAAAGAAATGGCCTACAAAACTCTAAATTTATATATGTAAAAAGAAGCCAAATCCTTTAAATGAATTAAAAGCCGAAACCACCAAAATCACTTTTGTCTCTTTGAAAAAATGGGAATCATTTTAGAGTGTTGTTGGAAGCTCCACCACTTGTTAGATCGTTGTTGACATGAAAGATTGTTTCGTTTTGTTTGCAGCACAAGACTTGGTTTTTTAGTTGAACAGCGCCATATCTGCTGCCCATCTGCCTTCCCTTCAATTCTTTCCTCTATCTTGCTCCGAGGTACCCGGGATTTCCAGTTCCTGTTCATCAATAATGTTCCTTATGGTCTTGCCTGCGGATGGTGTTTTTGTTCACAAGATATACCATGGATTTAATTGAATTCTATAGAAATTGAGGTGGAGGAATAATAATGGAGGTCGATTCTGTGAGTTGTATAAAAATGGATTAGCCTTTTAGCAGGCAGGTCCACCAGGATGTGAGGTCACGATTTTGCTAAAGCAATCAAAATGGAACCTTATAGAAACGGAACAAGCAATTAACTAATTAATATATTTGCTCAAACTATAAAACTCCAGGGATGTGGGGGATAGATAGCCCTGAGCTTTTCTCGATAGGAGATTTAATTGAGCTTATCTCATGGACATGAATCAAAGTTAATTTGGAGATAGACGATAGGTCAGCCTGAATTTATTTTCAGATTTGGGCATCCGACGGCATACTGCAAAGTTTAACAGTTGACTTTGCTCCATTCGTCTTAGATGCACCGAATCTGTAATCAATATAAAAATATTGAATCTGCAATCAAGATAAATATGCCCGGGTGGTTAGTTAAAACTAGCCATGGTTTTTAACTTTAATTGAAATGCATGGATGAGTATTGCATTACGGTATAGTCATCTCATTGGTATAGTCATCAATTTCTTGTTTATGTTGATGATATTGTTCTTATGGCCATGAGTTCTCATGATTTTGGAAAGCAACTAAGAATCCTCAAGGATTTTTGTTTCAATAAGGGTATGATTGTTAATATTGACAAGACTAAGGTTATGATTATTAAATCTAATAAAATCACTTATGTTACTTTGGCATATGACAACAACAACTTGGAGGAAGTGACTTCATACAAATATCTTGGAATCCATATTCACCACAAGTTCAACTAGAATTATAGCATTGAGAAAAGGATTATTGGGGCATGGAAAGCTTTTTATGGGCTTGAAAGCTTGAAAACAATAAATCATGGAGAAAGATAGAGAAAACCCAGAAGAATTTTATCACCTATAATCTCAAAATAAAAGGAAATAAGTCCTATCCCATCCTCTTCTTAGAGATAAGCCTTTCCTCCATTGAAAGCACGTCTATGACTAGATACCTAATGAATAAGAACAAGTTAATCAACATGCAAAACAAGAGGCTTCCTAAAATTGCTTCAAAATTCATTTGTAGCCAGCTTCTACTCAAGCTAGGATGACATAAAGATGCCTAGTCTTGGCTAAGTCAATAGGGAATCATGGAAGGGACCATTTTGTTGAATAAGAATACTATTAAAAATATCATTAAATCAAATTTTAAGGAAAAAATGTGGTGTGACAAAGACTTAGAGGAAAAAAGAAAATTAAGGTATTATAATGTAATCAACCCTAATCTAAAAGATCAAAATTATCTCTTTGTTTTGACAAGTGTAAAGAAAAAAAAAACATTGCTAAGATAAAAACAAAGCATTGGTCAATTCCTAAAAAGCCATGGATGAAAAGCACTTCATCTTATAATTTCCATCCTATACCCAAATTAGATCTCAATTTCAAAAAAATTGTTACACTACCAACTTTCGTAACCTTTTAATTTAACAAAATTATGGTAATCTTGGAAAACTTAATTCTAAAGAATTGCAAGTAATCCCTTACCCTCTTAAGATGTGATTGGAGGTTTTCATCATCATCATCATATTTTAGCCTAGCTCTACTTTGGAAAAAAATGTCAAACTTTTATGAAGTATGAAGAAATGAAAAAATGCATGATCCAAATTCCATATATAATTTGGAAAAAAAATTATAAGGATAAGTATTCATAATCTTTGCATGGACACGGGTTCTACAGTCTACAACTCAATAGGAGAGATGTTATATACATAAGGTTACATCATTATTTTAAAAAATATATGTGATTCTACTATGATGATGATGATTATTATTAATATGCACTAAGATTGAATTGGTCTATTTGATATTAAGAGGGTAAGTAATTACATGTGATTCTTTAAAATTTTGTTTATGTGTTCGAAAAGTATTAAGAGAATTTTTCCAAGATCACCATACTTTTGTTGGGTTAAAATCACCATATTATACATTTGGAACAATTACAACTCCCGATCACCATACTTTTGTTGGATTAAAATCACCATGCTATACATTTTGAACAATTACAACTCCCTTAAAAACCAACTCCACCACGAGGTTTGATGGTGTAGACGTTGAGGAAATCCTGCACGATCTTTGAGTGTTGCGAGGCCTCACCTAACTATTGTTAATTGATAAACAGACTGAAACTACGTCACTCTGTCTTCCTATTTTGAATTATAACCAATTTTTCAATTTGGTTGTTCTCATTATGATATCTCTCGTAAATTCAATTCTATTCCCACCTGGCCCAGGCTAAGCTTCATAGTGTAACGAAAGTTACCCATATTCCAAGTAATAACGTTTTATCTTCTGAGAATGCGTGGAGGTATGATGATATTGCAGATGGGTTTGGTAATATGCAGACGAGTTCATTGAAAATTTGCACACGGAATTCGAAAAAGTAAACGATGATTTTATTTTATTGTAATTTTTATTTTATATAAATAAAGACATTTAACAGAATTATGCGTGTTGGGGGGTCTATTATTTTTATGTTAGGTGTGTTCTTAGTGAAAGATGAATTCCAAATTGATACCCAACGTTGTTTCTAGGTAAAACAAATAGAAACAAACATGTAGCGAGAAGAAATGAGTTGAAAATGGATCCGTGGTTGTGACAGTCTGTTTTGAGAACAAACTACTTTGAATGAGATGATGGATGTGAAGGTCCGATGATGAGATCTGTGTTGAAAACGTGCCAATCAATTTTCATCAGTTAAATTTAGATTGTGCATGTATGTACATTTCAGTGAATAGGTTGTGTAATTGATGGTAGAGGTATAGAGTGCAATGTATATAAGTGTATATAAGAGGAGATGATGATTATATGACTGTGTTGACTACTATAATTCTTTCTTGAATTTTATATTCGGTTTCATATAAACTAGCACACAGCGGGATAACCCGGAAAGGTATTGGCTGGTAAAGAATTTATTAAATTTTATTATTGATTAACAAATAAACGATTGCGCTTCATTTATCTGGTGTTAATATTTTAATTTCTGTAAATCATTTACGTGGCAATCAATTGGCTATCAAAGTAATTTTTAAATATGATTAGGTAAATGTTAAAATGTAAACACATAAATGGATGTCTTTATAATAGCTAGGAAGTTAATGATTGAAATCACAGCCATTTATTTTGTGTGACTATTAAGAATATTCCAGCCATATTTAATCCTGTCCATAGAAAACTTATTAAGCACTAAAACCCTATTAAATCTGTCCATCATCAATAGGTGTACACCTTTCGACGTAATTACTTTGTTAGATTATGTGACTCTTATTCTTGGTTTATTGATTATTTATGCTCTGTTTATCCTTATGCTACCTAACAAATATCAGAGCTTCAAGTGAGGAAACCATTGCATGAGTGACAAGATCTGCAAGGACGATTTCTTTGATTTATGAAAAAGAAGACATATATGTTGAGTGGGCGATTTCTATGAAAGAGAACAGATCTGATGCCTGAGCGATTTCTGTGAAAGAAGGCAACTTCGTGTGCAGGGGCGATATTTCCGTTCAATAGGGGCTATAATCAGTCCCAGATTTTGAATTTAATCGCTTCCTAAGACTTACTAGAGATGGGATACCCAAGTTTCATCGCTCCCAATGGCGTGGATCAGGGCAAGATAACTGCGATAACAAGTTATCATTAACGATTTTTTGAAAGTTGTGATGCCCGTGGAAAGTTGAGATATGAAAGTGGACTTTGTATGCATGGAACCCGATGTATAAAACAACTTATGTTTTAATTCTTTATAAGAAGATTTCATTATAAGAGAATCATATTTATAAAGGATCGACTTTTATCTTATAAGTCCCTGCTGAAGGTAAGAAGGGACTCTAGCTTTAGATACGGTGTTCACAGTCAATTAGTTTGCTGTTTACTTTTAATAGATTTAGATACGGTGTTCACCATCAATTAGTTTGATGTTTACTTTTAATATATTTAGTATATTCATAACTTAGTAATACATTTTAATACATTTAGTATACAAGAGTTTTAATTTTTTATACTAAATATTTTAATAAAAATTATTTATTTATGATCTTATTCGTTCTAACAATGAAAGATATTTTAATAAAAATTGTTTATTTATGATTTTATTTGCTCTAACAATGAAAGTCTTATTGGAAGACTTGCTCCTCCAAAAAAAATATAATCTCAATCCTTATTTTTAATCCTTGCTTTTAACTTATGACTTATGATTTGGATGATGATTTGCATGCAATGAAGGTTTTATTGGAAGACTTGCTCCTCCCAATAAAAAAATACAATCTCAATCCTTGCTTTTAACTTATGATTTGGATGATGATTTGCATGCAATTTATTTGAAGTTTTAATCTAAGTTCTAAGTTTTTAATGCACTCAAAAATGTACGAATACGAAGAGTGCCTCATCTGCCTCCCAAATTTCAATGTCTGACGCCACCCTCTCCACCACCTGCATATGTCTAACACCACCGTCTCCACCACCTGCATGCATGTAGGCACATGGCCTGCTCATTTCTTCCTGGCACTATGGCACATGGCCTGCTCATTTCTTCCTGGCACTATGGCACATGGCTTGCTCATTTCTTCCTAGCACTATGGTCAGGGTTGAACTTGCTAAGCTCTATTTATAGCATATACCCCTGCTCTCTATACCTATGCATCTATATCTGGAACTTAAATTGTTGTTGGTCCATCAACTTAAATTGGTGCTACTCAAGGGAGAAACCCAAGTCGAACCCATTGATTTATTGATGGAAAGGTGAAAGGCCAACCAAGATCAAATATAGTAAGTGACATATAAATGCAGTTTGTTTATGTAATTGTCATATGAAGCTAGAACAAGGTAACAAGAGTGAAGCTACAACAAGGTATTGGAAGGTATAGCTACAACAATATAGAAACAGAGTGCAGCTAAAACAACAAGAAGCAGATTTCAGAGGCAAGATGGAGGAAGAGTTTGGTCATCAAAACCACCTGCACCTATCTATCAATACCAATCTTCCGCCTAAGGGCCTACCTACCATTTGTTGGTAAGTTTCCAAGGGTTGGGAGGATTGATTCTTGAGGAACACGCTGGGAAATACCCTAATGTGCCAGAAGCCAGAACAAGTCTAGGAACGCCTGGTAAAGATGTCAGAACAGACTAATTGTAATGTTCCTAACTTGGCTAGTCTAGGAAACATTGCTAATGTGTGTGTAGGATCAAAGGTTTACAACATATAAATGATCATACAAATAATAAACACGACAAAGGACTGCAAAGTTTGTATTATGATATCTCTGTGGATTACAAAATGGCTGAATGTGGCTGAATAAACTGATAATACTCGAATAGATCAAAAGACAAGGATCTTAGCCGGAATACAAATAAGCAACTGCGACTGAATAAAATAACAATACTCGGCTAGATCAAAAGACAAAAGGATCTTAGCCAGAATACAAACAAGCAACTAAAAGATAATACTCGGAATATGGGAGCACTGCGGAATCAGTGAAGAATGATGGAAGACCTGCATGATCTTCGCGGTGACTAGGGTGTGTCTTTCAACACCAAAATCAGCCAACGGGTGTCTTCCTCCTGGAATACACTGAAGTATCTCTCCTGAGATGCGCCTCTTCTCCTCAATAACAAGTCATAATCTGCATAATGATGAATTAGGTCGTTGACTCTTCTCTTATACCTTTCCAAAACCCTAATTCACTGTTGAAACCCTAATTCATTGTTGACCTTTTCCCTCCAAGTGACTTTTACTTTATTTTGTTATTCCTTGATTAAATCACTTAATTAATTAATTAATTAATCATTTTACCTCTAAAAAGTGATTTATCCATCCTTATGGCTTCTTCGGCCACTGAAAGTCACTTCTCATCATCTTATTATGTAGTGCTATTCTTCCCGATTCCGATGAGTTATTACACTAAGAGGTTTCTCCAAGTAATATGCCCATTATGACCTTATTAGTGAAATTAATTAAGATATGATCCATAATAACTCAAAATTACAGAAATCATCGGAATGCAACGAAACCAAAACCAAGTTGTGCGGAATGGATCATGATGATGAACGATGCAAGTTGGGCCCAATAAAACCCCTCAATATCTCTCGAACTCTCTGTCACCCCTATCTGGCTACTCTGGTAGGCATAACACTCTGTAAAGTTATAATGTCCCAAAATGGGGACATTACAGTCCTCCTTGCAAAAATATTGCTTGTCCTCAAGCAATAACTGAATCCAACTACATATGATATCGATGTCCCATATCCACCTGTGTGACACGAGGTAGACTCCCCTCAAGATGTGGTCTCTTCAAGTGCTCACCACACATGACACCCACATGCTCCTGATGAGTAGAATGATCAATGGTCGAGAAATCTCAGTCAACTCCCTGAGTAACCACTCTACTCAAAACTCAACTCCATAAAACGTTGAACTACCAAGCACTCCAATCCCTGTATCCCATATCAGAATGTCAACTACAATGCCCTGTGCAGTATAGTTTTGTAACATATCAACACCATGAGTCTCCTGCAAATAACACATGGCCTCAACCCGAAATGGGTCTATCCTACCAAACCATACCAAACTCAACACGACCCCCACCGACTAAACATGTTGTTGCCATAGTGAGGTACTACAAGACCTTAACGAATTTCCAGTTAGTGACGTGATCTCTCCAATATGGAAACTCAATGGAAAATCAAAGTGACCCCCCCTGCAAAGATCTTCTCTTCTCCATCAGTCAATGAAATGTCTGGTCCTGTAATCCCAGGGTCCCATGCTAGTCTCTGACAGGGACCATCATGTCGATGTTTCTCTACTCTGATCATGACTGTCTACTCAAAGTATCCATACTGGACCGTTCACTCCTGGATCCTCATAAGATGAAACAAACTATTGACCAAATGGACTCCCAGATCCCATGTCAAATTTGGAAGTTCATCACTTCCAATCCCCACTAATTGCTGGTGTGCCCTACGGGTAACTGTCGAAAGAACTCCACCCTCATCCCAATGAGAGTCTGAATATGTAGCAACCTCTGAGATATCCTTTGTCCCATGGCCTAGGATACTCCCCATCATGCACATGGCCTCAACTGTCTGCCCCTGATGATCCACCCCTATCCTGATGAGTGCAATCAAGACACTCCTGTCAAGTGGTCTTGGCCTACCAACTCTCCATGTCCCCTGCCACTGTCTAGCTCCGCCTATGATGTTGTCAATAATGAAAGTATCAGGAAAGGCTATCATAAATATCTGCAACCAACTATAGGACTGGAAAGTATCATATGCTTTGTTCAATCCAAAGGACTTACCCAAAAGCTCGTCCATCGACATCCATGGTAAATAATCACCTGTACTCATCACTAAACACCAACCATTGGGTACAACAGTAGGTACCTCCACCAACTGCGGGTCAATCATTCTCCATCCATCATCACTCATGCAAATGCTGCTATGGTGAAGGTGATCTCCTAGATCTGTATACTACTACAAGGGAGAGGAATCTACATGCTCTACTAAATACATCTCCTCCTTGCAATCCAGTGCGTCCCCCTGAATCCCATTGTACAACTCTGTATGTCTCTGTGAACTACCACTCATCATTGTGTGCCCCTGCATACTCATGTGATCTCCTGTATACACCTGCAACATCATGGATCCTAGGTGTACTACGGGGTCATCCTCTACATGAAGGTCAACCAATCCTAGAACACAAATGGATAACTGCCCCTAGCTCTGGAATCCCCATGTGTACGTGTGTGCTCAATTGTCTCAACACCCCTCATGAAGGGTGGTCCCTGTGACCTATGGATATCCTCATGTATATCTAGATCATATCTCTCCATACTCATTGGTGATTCTGGGTACTCATGCTCCTCCCTCAACTGGTGCTCCACTGCTAAACCACCAACATCCTCTCACAATGTGGCTGAGGGATATATCTAACTCTTTGCTGAAATAGGTGTAGTAGATTTTTGTCTAGTTTCCTCAAGGAGCTCCTCTGATCTGAACTTTGATTCCTAAAGGGTTTTCTGTGTGCCTTCCAAGAATCTCCATGTGCTCATAAACTCATGAGTGAGTCGGTCCACCTCAACCTCTTGCTCCCTCAGTGCCCTATGATACATCTCGCCAACCTCCAATAGGTAATCCCTATCCATCAACAACTGTTGGTAGTCGGCCCTCATCACAATCACTCTCTCCCTGAGTGTATGGAAGTCATCAATGACAAGTCCTCCATCTAAACTATCTTGTGCCATCGAGGCCCTCCAAAAATAACCTGCCACAAATGCATGTGTATCATCAATGCATCTAGTAGCTGCCATGATCATGTCCTCATTGACTCTCAACTGTCCTGCCAAGTGTCATGACTCTTGGTCACAATACCGTTGAGGTGCTACCTCATGCCTCTCACTACTAGTGTCAACAATAGAATCCCCAACAACACATTCTTCAAAATATAAGGCACTGAACTGCCCACTGTCCCCTGTGCTACTAAGTCCTCCTGTATGCCACTGCATGCCATCACCAATTGTGACCCCTATCTGAATCGCACCATATCCTGTATGGGCAGTTGTATCCTCCTGTGCACTCGCCCTACTAATATCATCTGTGCCTAGATCCCATACAGATGTTTCCAGACACGTGCTATGGTCATTCCGACCAATAAGGAGTGCATCCTCATCACTGTAGATCGATCTTGGGAGTAAGTGTCCCAACAAGCTATTGATCTCCACAACTTGGTCCATTAATGGAATCTCCAAGAGTGGTGATTAACTCTCCTCATACTGATAGGTATGTGTAAGGTCAACTATCTCCAAGCCATACCTCTCCTCTTGGGTCTGCAGATCCATATGTTCCTTGTGTACAATACCCACACAAGGCCCCTCTACCATATCAAGAATGCAACTGATATCCTCATGTGTCATGGCTAGCATAGGTGACTGAGAAGATGAAAAATGTGGCTCACTCATCATAGGAAGCTCATCATTCTCCATACATGACTTCCAGGAAGTCATGTCTACACCCACCGGTAGGTCATCCAACCTCCTAATCTCATCATGTCTAAGTGCCAACACATATGAATCCTCAGAAGTGTCACCACTATGCTGAAGTGTTGAATCCTCAACATTACCTGATGGGGAAGATGAAGGATATGCGCTATCATCCTGTCCATACAATTGTCCCTCAGATGCGCAAGAGTCACTAGCCTTATTGAACTGCTCTAAATAGGCATATATGGTTTCATTCACATGCATCTCTTCATCCTCACTGTCATAGTGCACCTCAACAATGTGCACCTTCCCTTTACCCCTGCATTAGTGATTTGGCTTCCAAGGAACTTTGCAACTGTAGCAATGCTCCCTGCATCTAATGGGTGTAGGCTCCATTTGTGCTCCTGTCAATCCACTCGTTGGTAATGATGTATCTACATCCTTATCTAATTTTCCCCTTAGGTTAGCAGGAAAACCAGCTCTGATACCACTGTAATGTTCCTGACTTGGCTAGTCTAGGAAACGTTGCTAATGTGTGTGTAGGATCAAAGGTTTACA
>CBVK0100451813.1:0-15274 GCA_900067695.1 Picea abies
GATCATACAAATAATAAACGCGACAAAGGACTGCAAAGTTTGTATTATGATATCTCTATGGATTATAAAATGGTCGAATGCGGCTGAATAAACTGACAATACTCTACTAGATCAACAAACAAGGATCTTAGCCAGAATACAAATAAGCAACTGCGGCTAAATAGAATAACAATACTCGGCTAGATCAAAAGACAAAAGGATCTTAGTCGGAATACAAACAAGCAACTAAAAGATAATACCCGGAATATGGGAGCATTGCAGAATCAATGAAGAATGATGGAAGACCTGGATGATCTTCCCGGTGACTAGGGTGTGTCTTTCAACATCAAAATCAGCCAACTGGTGTCTTCCTCCTGGAATACACTGAACTATCTCTCCTGAGATGAGCCTCTTCTCCTCAATAACAAGTCATAATATGCATAATGATGAATTAGGTCGCTGAGTCTTCTCTTATAGCTTTCCAAAACCCTAATTCACTGCTGAAACCCTAATTCGTTGTTGACCTTTTCCCTCCAAGTGACTTTTACTTTATTTTATTATTCCTTGATTAAATCACTTAATTAATTAATTAATTAATCATTTTACCTCTAAAAAGTGATTTATCCATCCTTATGGCTTCTCCGGCCACTGAAAGTCACTTCTCATCATCTTATCCTGTATTGCTATTCTTCCCAATTCCGATGACCTATTACACTAAGAGTTTTCTCCAAGTAATATGCCCATTATGACCTTCTTATTGAAATTAATTAAGATATGACCCATAATAACTCAAAATTACATAAATCATCGGAATGCAACGAAACCAAAACCAAGTTGTGCGGAATGGATCATGATGATGAACGATGCAAGTAGGGCCCAATAAAACCCCTCAATATCTCCCGAACTCTCTGACACCCCTATCTGGCTACTCTGGTAGGCATAACACTATGTAAAGTTATAATGTCCAAAAATGGGGACATTACACTAATCGGATCAAAAATAATCTTGATACAGGCTTAGCATGGTTAGTGATGATCATGTGTGATGTTGGATGTGGATTCACCAACAAAGGACAATTCAATCTTACCTTGGAATTGGAAAAAATAATGTTTCCTTGCATAATATGGAATCATTTTTAATCCTAGGATTTTCCCTGGCACAGCTAGGCTATTATGAACTTGAGATAGAGACCTCGCCCTGAAGTAAATCCTCGCCCCTGCTACAAAATCTAGTGAAGATAGGTAAGTGCTAAAATAATTTATAATTGTTTGAATCGCTGAGATATAAGAAGTGATAAGTGAAACAATAACATAAGATCAATTATTTGAATTCTTCGTGCTTACCAATGAAATCTCAGGCAAGCATTCATACCTCACCCAGTAAATCTCTGATTTACAGCTACTTCATTCCTCAACCAACGAGATCTAAAAGCCATGCTAGTTGATCTCGTCCTCTATTCGAAGTTGTTCAAAACCCTACATGGATAAAGCACTGTGGATGAGACGTTGCACGTCCAGCCGTGAACTGAACTCTTTCTACAAATTTCAATTCAGAGATCTCCGAATGATCTTCTTCCCTACCTGCTTTCCCTGGTTGTCTGGGTGCTTGCTTTCTATAGATAGTCTGGTCAAAAGGCCCAGGCATGTAAGCTAGCCGACTCAGACGAAGTCAGAGGCTCCAACCAGAAAAAAGACCATAAGGGAGAGGAACGTGGTCGCTAGACACTTGACAATAGAGAGGGAGAGAGGAAGAAATAGAGTGAACTGCCTTCAAAAATTTTCCTAACAAGAGAGGCTATCAGCGAATAAAACCTAAGCGCAAGTAGGTTGTGGGGAGCGCCTACATACACAAATCTATTTTAATATGTATGCAATCGTGTCCTGACATTGGAGGGTAGGTGGAAGCACCGGGGTCAAAGGGCTCAGCTGGAGTATACCCTATCTGATGGGTTAGTTAGGAAGACCACACAGAATTCAGTAGTGGGGTACCAGGTTATTCAAGTACAAGTCTCACTTGATCCATATATTAGAAGCTCACCTCCTGGACTCAACCGGGGCAGCCCTTGCTTGGCTTGTTTGGCAGGCTCAGAAAGGCAGTGTTGGAATAATGTCAAAATATCAACTATTTGTTAGAGTTGGTTTCAGGGTTGTTATAGTTGTATTCATTTATAGCTTCTAGGTTGTTTTCAGATCCACAAAGATAGGGGTTTGTTATAGGCTTACGTAGCCTATTTATTTGTAAGAAATTTATCAAAGTAATACAACAGATTATATGAGCATAAACTCATGTGTGATGTGCCCTTATGGCCTCACTGTTATTGATTTTAATTTGGTATCAGAGCCTCTGTTGCCCAGGTTCGATCGCTGCTTGTTGTTGGCTGACAGAGGTTGATCACATAGAGAGAAGAGAGTCTGCGTTGGAGGAGAGAGTCTGCACCAGACAGAAACGTGCAGGGATTTAGAAGCTCGTGTGGAGAATCTGTATACCAGGAGTGTTGATCTGGATGGTCGTGCTGACTATTGTGCTGCGGGATCGTTCTGCTGCAAAGAAAGAGAACTGGTGTGCCCAGATCTGCTTCCGTCAAAGGAGAGATTGCTTCAGAAGAAGCCACAGGAGGTGAAGAAACGCTCAGAGGAAGCTAAAGGAGGTACTCCCTGAGTGGTCGGAGTGCTCGTCGTCACGCTTGTTGGAGTGTATGCGCCTATGTGGAAGAGATGATCTCTTCACCGTTTGAAGCGAAAGATTAGAGGTATATCTGATCATTCCAGGAGCTATTGCTATTCTCCAACAATGTGCACAAAATTCTCTGTTGGTGACGCCTTTGTCATCTAGGCTGCCACTGGCCACTTCCCCTATGCTAAGAGAAAACTTCTCTCTTCTCCATTGGGAACATTGTAGCGTCAGTGCTCTGTCGAAGCAAGGTTTTTTTTCTTAGATGCATTTTCTGGATTGCACTGAAACTGCTGGGCAGGTGGTCTTGGGTTCCATTCTTAGTCAAGTCTGCAGCCACATAGTTTTTGGCTTGTAGTCATTGCGTGGAAATTCTTCTTCCAGTAGCGCGATCGTTGCGTGGATATTCTAGATATTCTGTGCTGCGTGGAGTACTATCGATGTTGTCACTACCTGATAGATTTGAGTGAAGTTCATCATTGCTTGCATTGTTGCATGTTGAAACAGTTCCAAAGAGAACTGAGACAAATCGAGAGGGAAGAGAGTCTGCATTGATTGCAGGCAATAAGATAGCGAGGAGGAGCTCGCGAATCGAATCGCGGGGAGAAGCCTTGGAGATTCTTGTTCTTGTTCCATTGCCTTCAAATAAGAATTTACAATTAGCCAGAAGTATCACCAGACTTGGAGATTTGAGCCTGCGTGGAGATTACTTATTGTTTTCCTTTATTACTGTAAGTGTTGTTCACTCTCACTGTTGATCGACCATCAGAGGAGACTGCTTGTGGTGTGAAGTCATTATTGTGTGTGCACAGAACAAACACATGGAACCAAAGTTGTGAGATATCCAGAAGATTGAATCTCTCTGCTACTGGTAAATCGTTGGAGGATATCGCCTGTTGAAGATCGGTCTGTCACAGATCAGAATCATTGTTGTTGTTGAATTGAAGGAGCCCGTGAGCCCGTGGACAGCGCTAGAATTGTGTAGAGAGAGCATTGTGAAGAGGGAAATTCCGCATGAAAAGGATTCCCGTGTCTACATTGAAGTGAAGAGTTGGCTCATTGCTTCCATAGGATTGCGTGAAGAAAAGAGTCGCAGTGACATATTGTAGAAGAAATTTGGTGATAAGAAAGTGGTCTTTGTTACTTGTCAT
Organism: Picea abies; assembly: GCA_900067695.1. Lineage (NCBI taxonomy): Eukaryota > Viridiplantae > Streptophyta > Pinopsida > Pinales > Pinaceae > Picea > Picea abies. The sequence goes on from CBVK0100451813.1 coordinate 3,801, forward strand.
TTCTTTGCAGGCGGTCGAAGCAAATAGGTTCCTCGGTACTAAGCACACGTGGAGGATTGTTGTTTTTGGTGCAAGAAATTGTTGTTCATTGATTATTGTTGTTGAAAGAAGACTCAATGTGAAGGAATGGGTCATCAAAGGAGAATTAAATAGCTCCGGAGAGAGATGAAACACATGTGGAGGAAGAATCAGCAAGAGAAAATATATTTTGCAGATAAATATAAAGTGTCTCCAGCAGTAGCAGAGGAACACATACCTGATGGAGACCAGGATCAGATTGCGGATCTGGAGCAGATTGATGAAGATGAAGAAATCAATGCAATATTGAAAAGGTTAATGCTAGTTTTACCATCATTTTCAGGTAAAAATTTTGATCTTTGGAAAATGAAAATGGAAGGTTTACTTGGATCAGTAGATTTATGGGAACTTGTTCAAAATGGTTATGAAGATCCTACTGAGAAGAGAAGAGATAAATTAACATTATATCTTGTTAGTTCAACATTGAATAATGGCATCTTGTCTACTCCGTTATATGAATTTGGTGAAATAGAGAATGCAAAAATGTTTTGGGATAATCTAGAGATGAAGTTTAGTGTGAGGGGGAGCAAGATAACTAAAGACAAAATTAATCACGTCACTGTTGTTGAAAATGGTGAGTGTATTGACAGTGTTATAACTGAAATAAAGACTGGAAATGATTGCATTGAAATCGCAATGATTGATGATGAAAGTGTGTATGTAGCTGATTGTGATAATGAGAATGAAAACCTTGTGGAGGAAGATCTCTTTGAAGGAGAGACATATGAAGTCAGATTTGATTAAGACAATTCATCCAATGAAGAGTGGTCAAAATTGATGTATGAGAAACATCTTATTGATGAGTTGTTGTTTGGTTAGAAGAATGGTCCACTTGCATACACAAATCAAGTGGAAGACAACTTTATTGTTGCAGAGAAGGAAGATGAACAGGAGAGAATTCAAAAAGATCTCTTAGAAGAGCAAAATGACATGAGCAAAAATTGTTTTGATATTCTAATGAATGTTTTTGAGTGTGTAGGGTTTACTATGGAAGAATGTGATGTGAAGCACTTAGGTGAAGTGCTGGATAAGTTTGATGAAGAATTAGAATTTATTGAGGAATGGCTTCAAAAGCCATATTATGATGAATGCAAAGAAACATTAGATTATGATGAGGACTGTATGGACACTGAAGAAGAAGACTGCATTACAGATATAGAAATTGAGTCAGTTTGTATAAAGTGGAGTCCTGAAGAAATAAAGTATTACTATGAGCTAATGTTGCAAGAGTCCATTGAGCAAGACATTGTTGATTGTATCCAGAAATGGGAGCAACATATTTATGTGGAGTTGGAAGCATTTGTGAACATTAAAGACAAATGTTCTCAAGAAAATGCAAAAGTGTTGAGGACAAAGAACAATAATCAAAAGTCAAATTCCAAAATGCCGAGGAACAAAGCAAAAAGGGCTATGAAGCAGAACATAGTCAAGATGAAACATATATGGAGTAACAAACCAAGGAAGAAGCTCCATCTACATCACTATCTAAGATCAAGAAAGGTCAAGATGAAATTGTTAATTTGTAAGCTTAGCTAAGACTGAGACGAGCAAACATGTTATGTTTTGCTCTGTTATATTTGGTAGAAAATCCATTTCTCCATTAAGGGAAAGTGTTGGAATAATGTCGAAATATCAACTATTTGTTAGAGTTGGTTTCAGGGTTGTTATAGCTGGTAGACTCACGTGTGATGTGCCCTTGTGGCCTCACTGTTATTGATTTTAATTGACAGTTCATAAGGAAGGGTTACGAAAGGTCGAGTGCTTATATAAAAGATAGAGAAACTTCTTCAAAGAGAGATTGAAGTTCAAATTCCTTATCGAGCCCTGATTTCATCTACCAACCCTCAATCCACATGTGGGAAACCCTAGCATTCCACCTTCCTCCACAAAGCAATTGGTCCAGTCAAAGTTGTCAAGCAATAGTCCGGTTGATGCTTTCAAAAGAAATAGTCTGGCCTGATTGATTGTCTGAAGCATAAATAGGCAAAACCAGCAATGGCAGAGCTTGAACCATTGAAACAGATGGATCGGATAAACCGGTGCGTGTGTATCGGTTGTGCAGAGTCCTTCTGCTCTTCTTCGGCATTTCTGAAAGCTTCTTTATTTCCTTGGCTCTGTCTTATTGTGAGTTCATGTGAGCCATGTACTTATGGCCCTTGTGCTTCCACTCATCGTTTAGACCAACACCTTTGATGCGAGGAACCACTTGTCATGAACAACTGCACATTCAGGTCGCTCGTCCGGATGTTGTCAATTTCTTTTTATATTTGTTTAATATAGTTTTATATTCGATTATTCAAAAATAGGTTTCATGTGGGTAGATTCTTTAAATATATGATTGAATTTTCAATCTTCCAACATGGTTGGACCGGATGGAGAGGTTGTAACCTTCACCATGAAGGCTCAACTTCAGTGACAGAGGAAAGAATTGCATAAAACATCATACAGTTAAAAGTTTGGCGCTGTCCAAATGTTCCAGAGCACCAGAAAGGGAATATCCCGAAAATCCTTCAGTTCTTTCCTGGAAAACCAGATATGAAAACGATATTTCAAAGTAGAACTCCTCCACAAGGAGCGAAGATCAGTCTCAACTTCAATTTCAATCCAAATTTGATTTGATAATTTGATAAGTATAGGAACAATGTAAGAATAGATGAGTATTGGTCTCATGGCAGAATACTTAGTGTGGGCAGAATAATCCCCGTGGGCATAAACAAATAATCCAGCTCGCTCCTCAAAATCGATTGAAAAAGCTGGACGAAGTAGTGGTTATTTAAAAAGATCAACGTGTGCTTCTGGAAGCTCTGGTTCAAGTGCTGGTCTTCTCTCGACCTCTGTTGGTGGTGACGTGAGTCCTGTCGGCTCTAAGTATTCACTTTTTACCGTCTGCTCTAGAACCAACTACCGGTGAATTTGGTGTTCTCCTTTGAAGGAGAATCTTTGACGGGAAACACTTTGGTGCTTCATACTTGATATGGAGATTTCGTTGTTGTTATTTATAGTTATTTTGATGGGACACAATTTAGTGCTTCATACTTGAATATATATTCAACGTTTTTGACAAAACAGATGAGAGTATTGTAGCTTTCAATATTGTTTTATGTTATTGTAGTCTTGGCTTTATCGTGTTTTTAGCCTTTTCAATCAATTCATTTCTTTAAGATGTTGGAGTGCTGCAAGGCTACCTCGAGAGCCATTCAAAGTGGAGCGTAGTATCTTTCGAGGGTCTTTCAAAGCTGGTTGAATATGTATTATACTCAAGTGGTGTGAGGCTATCTCTAAAGCCTTTCAAAGTGGAACGTAATATCTTCTGGGGTCTTTGAAAGCTTGTTGAATATGATATGATTAGCACAGCGTGCTAAACATATGAAGAATATGAAATTGTTGATTGTAACTATGTAATTGTTATAAGTAAATATGGTATAAATGTAAATTTAATATTGTAAAATGATAAAAAGTTAATAGTGGAGTAAATTTGTAATTTTAATTAAGTTTGTTAATCATTTAATCATATTAAATAAATGTTAAAAAATAAACAAGTTAATGTAAGCTTTTAAAAATGCTAGAAAGTTATGAATATGAAATCTAAAAATATGCTAGCATATTCAATTGATAACCATATTGAAATTTATTATTAAAAGATCATTAAATATACCCATTATCAATAAGTGTACATATTCCGTAGTAATAAAAAAATATTACTTATACTTATTTTTTCAAAACTTGTCTAATATAATATGATAAAAAAATATTACTTGACTTGTTATGAAACATAATATAAAAAATAACAATAATTTTTACCAATGTATGTTGCTCTAACCCCGGAAAATAACATAGAATAACTAGAACTTCAACTCAAGCACACTTGAAATGAGAAACTGTTACAGTAATATAACTAGCGCAGTTGACATACAATTTGAAAGAAAATCTGGTTGTGGATATCAAAATTACATAGTCTATGGTAGTGGAAACTTGAGATCTTCGTCGATAGAGGAATTTTGCCGAAAGTTTTAGGTGTCGTGTTAAAAGACTTAATTCTTAATCTTTGATTCTGTGAAAAAAAATTAAAATTTAAAAGTTATAATAATAATAATAAATATTTTTTATTAAATTTAATAATTTAAAAATTTTAATTTAAAAGTTATAATAATAATAATAAATATTTTTTATTAAATTTAATAATTTAAAATTTTTAAATTTAAAAATTATAATAATAATAATAAATATTTTTTTATTAAATTTAATAATTTAGTAATGTAATTTTTTTCAATTGTTTTTTATAATATTTAAAAAAAAAATTATATTTAAAAAAATCTAATATAAATATTTAATAAATCTAAAATTAAATAAATTTATGTGAATTAGACAACACCATTACACCAAATTTATTTGTAATATTGTCCTTACATCAAACTTGTTTGAGATATTGTCCATAGTCTTATATGTAAGATCAAGTAATTGTGCTTAGATCAAGTAATTTTGCTAAGCTTACATCAAAATTGTGTTTGACATATTATCCATAGTCTTATATGTAAGATCAAAGAATTATGTTTAGCTCAACTAATTTTGTTAGGCTCCCATCTTTTTAGCTCAAACATAGAATTGTCAAACATGTTTTGATTATCTATAAAGATGTTTTAAGGTAATATGTTTGGAAATCTTTTTAATATAAGTAATGATTTTTTTTTATAGATTCAATAATATTAAGAGATAGATAAATATTGGAAAGTGGTCAATTAACTTTTAATTTCCCAAGCCCATTAATATCCCAAAAAATAATGAATTTCACTTTCACATCTTTTATCTGGTTTATAGACAAATAATAATTGATTGCAATATAAGATTTTGTCCTACCAAATAAACATGATTTATGTACATATCCCACAATTAAATCCAAGCTTTTAATCAAATTTAACAATTTTTCTATATTTAAATTGTTTTAAAAAATTTATTTACATTTTTATTTTTATGAATGTATAATAAAATCTGTATTTTATCTCAATAAAATGGTTTAAGAAAACTTAAATTTCATAATCTATATCCATGTCATCTTTTAAAGTAAGTAACAAGTTTTGATAAAATTTATTATAAATAATAATTAAATATTTGATACTATTCATATTTTTCAATGCTATTATTATTTTAAAAATAAATGTAAAAAATCAAAACAACACCTTTCATTAAAGTAATTAACTCATTTAATTAAAGGCTAATTAACTCATTTAATTAAAATGCCTTTAATTAAAGTGATTTAAAGAAAGTTAAAAAGAAGAATGTTAAATCAAAGTGTACTTCACACAGATCTCTTATCATGAGAAAGATTTCGATTCTAAATTGTAATTTCAAGTATTTAGCACTCAAATTTTACCATAAAAAAACTATTATAAAAAATAAGACAAAGGATTACTACTTGATTTCTACTTAATGATAATCCCTGAAATGAAAACAGTCAAAAGAAAGTAGCTTTTATATTCCGATAAATATGACTGAAAAAACTCTGTATTACCAACAAAATATAAATCCCATTACCAAAAAATATAATTACAATCCCAAAATAAATATCACAAGTCTCAATAATGATCACGACTCCCAACGCCTTGCCCCAAGCAGCCCTGCCAAGTAGCCCAGCTTGGTATCCGATCCCACCCAGGAGGCGCTTTGGAATCGGACGCGTAGAAACCCTCCTTTGGCTCCAAGAAAAACTGCTAAACTCTCCTCTCCACTGAATGAAACCTTTGACTGGAATGACTTTGTGCCAAGAATCAACTAGTTTTGAGTAGGCTCATGATAGATAATATCTGAACAATTTCCCAACATTTATTATCAAATGCCTCGGATAATGACGCCCCGGCCCTGGACATTGAAACATGTAGATCTATTGCCACCAATACCAATGAATCCATCCATGAACGACGATAAGCTCAATTCTATTTTTAATCCACTAAAAATTATTTCCAAAGATCCCCAAATGTTGAATCAATGTAAGTAACAACAACATGTATGATATCTACTTGGAAAAAGGCTAATTTATTATGTTGAAAGGCTTCTGGACGGTCCATTAGTCCTTTAAAGCCAATTTTTGTCAACCCGAGATTTTCTGGATTATGGGCTTTTGGTGGCTGTCCTTCTATTACCGCATAACAACAGAGACATCACTATTACCCCCATCCCTATTACGACAGGAACATCGCTACTACTGTAGAACTTGTTATGCATGAGATTCGCCTTGGCAAACTTTATTTTTGAAAGGTGTGATGCCCGTGGAAAGTTGAGGTATGAAAGTTGACTTTGTATCCATGGTGGTATAAAAAAACTTATTTTTGAATTCTTTATGAGAAGATTGCATTATAAAAGAATCATCTTTATAAAGGATCGACTTTATTTTTGAAAGGTGTGATCACTATGGAAAGTTGAGGTATGAAAGTGGACTTTGTATGCATGGAGATATAAAAAATACTTATTTTTGAATTCTTTATAAGAAGATTGCATTATAAGAAAATCATCTTTATAAAGGATCGACTTTTGTGCTATTATGCATGAGATTTGTATGGTTAAACTTTTGTGCTATTATGCATGAGATGTGGGATATGCTTGTGCAACAAGGATTGTAAAAGGCATTGGCTCGAAAGACAAAGAAACCAACAAAAATGATAGACGAGGACTAGGAAGATATGGATGCAAGAGCCCTCAATATTGTTTGTTTATGTCTAGTAGATGAAGTTTTGTTTAACATCACTGGAGAGGAGACAACAACAGGTTTATGGAACAGACAAGAGAGTCTATATATGACAAAGTCCTTGACGAACACAATCTTCTTGAAAATGAATTTGTATAGCTTATGGATGAAAGAAGGTACAAAAATTGTTGATCATTTGAATGCTTTCGATACACTAATTTGTCAATTATCTAGTATGGAAGTAAGTACAAAGATGAGAACAAGGAAGTTACATTATTATGTTCATTGCCTGAGTCTTGGGATCATTTGTTCATATCTATGTGGTTCAGCTCAACAAATGTCATTGATTATGACATTGTTGTGGGAGCTTTGTTGTCTGAGGAGAAGAGGAGAAGATCCAGTAAAGAAACATCAACAGCAAAAGCAATGGTGGTCAAATTTCGGTCTACAGAAAGAGAGAAAAATCAAAGGGGTACATCAAGGTCTAAGTAAAAAGGCAAGAAGAGTAAGAAAAAATGTTGGCTCTGTGGAAAATTTGGGCATCTCAAGAAGAATTGTTGGAAAAGATAGAATGCATCCAAAGAGGGCTCCACAAAAGAAACAAAGGAAGCTAATTTAGTTGAAACAAGTTCAGGTTTTGGTTCAGGTATGGTTGATGAGGTATTGTCTACTTATGATGCTTCACATCAACATCAGCATTGGTTTTTCGATTATGGTGCGTCCAACCTCATGTGTCTTCATATAAATTGGTTCTCAACTTACCAATCTATTAATGAAGGTGTTGCTTTTATGGGAAATGAGTTTTCTTGTAAAATTGTTGGGGTTGGTAGTGTCTGGATTAAAATGCAGGATGGTACTACAAGATCATTAATAGATATGAGGCATGTACCCGAACTTAGAAATAAATTGATATCTTTGGGAGTTCTAGATTCTACTGGTTACATGTGTACAACTCAAGGTGGAGTATTGAAGGTGTCTAAAGGCATCTTAGTAGTCATGAAGGAAAAGCGGATCGGGAACCTTTATCAACTTGAAGGAAGGAAAAAAATAAATCAAGCAGTGGTAGCATCTGAAGGTGCAAGTAACTCTGTTCATTTATGGAATCAACGTTTGGTCATATGAGCGAAAAGGGCTTAAGGCATTGGTTGATCGTAAGTCACTTCCAAGTTTAAAGTTTCTGAATTTGAATTTCTGCAAGTATTGTGTTTTTGGAGAAAAGTGTAGATAGAAGTTTAAAACAGGAAAACATATAAGAAAATGTATTCTTGATTATATTCATTCAAATGTTTGGGGACCATCCCCTACAGTTTATTTTGGAAAATCATCATATTTTTTGACATTTATAGATGATTACTCTAGAAAGGTTTGGGTCTATTTACTTAAAAGAAAAGATGGTGTATTTAATACTTTTAAGCAATTCAGAGCTTTGGTTGAAAAGAGCACTGACAGGTCAATCAAGTGTTTAAGAACAGATAATGGAGGTGAGTTCACGTATGTGGAGTTTGAAAAGTATTGCAAGGAAGCTGGAATCGAAAGAAATAAGACCACGATTTATACTCTTCAGCAAAATGGTGTTGTTGAATGCATGAATAGGACTCTTATAGAGAGAGCAAAGAGCATGCTTAGTAATGCCAAGTTGTAGCAGGAATTGTGGGCAGAAGCAGTTCTTACAACATGTTATCTGATAAATCGGTCACCATCAATTGCAATAAACTATAAGATTCCAAAAGAGGTATGGACATGTCATTCGTGTGATTATTCAAATATGAGAATATTTGGTTATGATGCTTATGCTCTTATTTCTAAAGGTCGACGTTCTAAGTTAGATCCTAGATCAAGGAGATGTGTCTTTATTGGTTATGGTGATGGAGTTAAGGGGTAAAAATTGTGGGATCCTACTGCCCACAAACTCATCATAAACAGATATGTAGTATTTGATGAATCCTCACTCTTAAAATTAGAACAGGTAGTTGTTGAAGTGAGACAAGAAAAAGTACCACAAGTTCATCAAATTCAGTTGGAAATTCAACCATCTTCAGAAAGGGAGGAGCATGAAGAAGTTCCAAAAGAAGAAGATGAAAATGCAAAAAATATCCAGGAAACTGAGGATATGCCTCAATTATCTCTAAGGAGATCTACACCGGTCATGAATCCTTCTAAAAGGTATGATGATTATGTTTCATCTTTGTCTTTGGTTTCTATTGATGGAGAACCTAGTTGTTATCAGGAAGCAATTAAGGTATATGAAAGTGCTCAGTGGAAAAAAGATATGAAAGAATAAATGGATTCCTTAGAGAGGAATAAAACATGGGACCTGTAGAACTTCCACAATATAGGAAGGTTTTCAACTGCAAGTGGGTCTACAAACTGAAAAAGGGTGTTGATGATAAAGTTGAAAGGGATAAAGCAAGACTGGTAGCAAAAGGGTATTCTCAAAAGGAAGGTATTGATTTTCATGAAATATTTTCACCAGTTGTGAATCTTGTTTCAATTCGTGTTGCGTTAGTGCTACTTTCTTTACTTAATCTTCAGTTAGAGTAGCTAGATGTTAAAACAACTTTTCTACATGGAGATTTGAATGAGGATGTATATATGGAACAACCAGAAGGGTTTGTTCAGGATCGCAATAAGAGGTTTGTTTACAAACTCAATAAGTCATTGTATGGTCTGAGGCAGTCTCCCAAGCAATGGTACAAGAAGTTTGATTCCTTCATCACGAGACTAAATTTTACAAGAAGTGAATATGATCACTGTGTTTACTTTAAAAACTTGGAAAATGACTTATTCATTATTTTGGTGTTATATGTTGACAATATGCTTGTGGCAAGCAAAAGCATGGTCGAAGTCAATAGGTTAAAGGCTTAGTTGGCTAGGGTGTTGTTGGCATATTTATTACGGGCAGACAGAAGGCAGAGTATTTTTTTGTCATTGATGGAAATCTCAGCCCGACGATGCCGAACAAGAGAAAGTGGCAAGACCGACAGCGCGACGATGATTGCATGGCAAGATCAGAAGCGTAAACTCCATTTCCTAGTTTCAGATACCGGGAGTTGGAGGAGTCAAGGAAGCAACTCACGGCAGAAAATCGCGAAATATGAAACCACGACTTAATCTCCATTTCGGAGTTTTGGATACCGGGAGTTGGAGGGGTCAAGGAAAATCACAACAAGAATGATGAAATCACGAAATACGAAAGATCAGAGCATGTCAAAGACTCCATTTCAAAGTTTCGCAAGCCAGGAAATCAAAGATCAAAGGAACTTTAACCTTTGAAGTAGCGAACCTCAAAATCCCGAAAGCAAAAGGATCGTCCATCTTCAGGAAGGACACGTGGTTATAGATCAGCATTTCGATGACTGAGAGGTCAAAGGAAGGAGTGCCCTAGCCTCTCAAACTCGCGATATGAGAAATCGCGAATTAATCTGAGTCATTGATCAAAGGGGTATCCTGGACCGTTGATCAGGGACAACAAAGGCTCGTGATTTTGTGAAATGATCCTGGCCATTGAAGCCAGAGGACACATGGTGAAAGATTGGCATTTTGCTGACTGAAAGGTCAAAGGAAGGAGTTCTCTAACCTCTCTAACTCGCGATATGTGAAATCGCGAAATAATCCTAGCCGTCGAATCGAGGATTGATCTGGACTGTTGATTAGACACGACGAAGGCCCATGAAGTTTTGAAATTACGATAATATCTGGACCATTGGGTCCATAGGAAACGTGGCAAAAGATCATCATTTCGCTGACTGAAAAGTCAAAGGAACGGGGTTCCCTAACCTCTCAAACTCGCGATATGCGAAATCCCAAAATGCTGAAATGCGAAATTAAGAAACGCCTTTTGGCGCAGCCTGTGGTCACCACTGGTGGTCACGTGAGGGGAAGAAGCTAGTGGAGCTAAAAAAAAATTAAGTTTCATGGATTGCGACTTGGAGTGTCGAGACTATTCACCATAGGAATGCCGAAATGCCGAAATACCGAAATGGGAAATCGTGAAATCAACGTGAGACCCTGTGCTTGTAATCCAATGGTGTTGGATACTTGAAAATCTGATTGAAGGAATATTGTTGCTCTTCACGATTAATTGTTCAATTATGATTCAATTAGCAGAACTAAATCATGGTTCTTGGATGGTTGGCATTTCAGTTTCTAAAGCGTTGTTCTAGGGATTTGAGGGGTAACCAAAGGGGTTGTAGAAGATAAAAAGAAATATGCAGTGACTATGTGGTGTTGGTTCATATGGAATTAATGGTACAGTCATAGCTCTAAGGTAAAATTCATTTATGTAAATGAATATAAAACCGAAATAAAATCATACAGGGATAGTGAGAAGAAATGATGAAGATATAGCAGAGATCAAGGGGAGAAGAATGGATTTTTGATATCATTATATAAACAGAGAGGACTTGAATGATGAATCTTTTGCTAGATAAGATAAAGTGTTGGTTTGCAGGTTCTTAATGATAGAGAAGGATTCCAGGGTGGTAGGGAGGAGCAAGGGGAGACTGTAAAAGTCTCATGTACAAGTTGGTGCTTGTACATCTGGGAGTTGTAGCTTCCATTCAGTAGGTGCTGAAGAAACAGAGGTAGCAACCTCATCTGAGTTGTAGCTCAGATAAAATAAGAATGTAAAGAGGAGTTGGAGCTTGCCTTTCATTCATAAGAATAAGAGGTTTTTCCCTTTTGGGTTTCCTCATGAAAAATCACTGTGTCACTGTTTCAT
>CBVK0100451815.1:0-10649 GCA_900067695.1 Picea abies
TAGAGGTTGGGCGAGTTAGGAAACCTTCACCCATAGGCTATTGATATGCACTGGTTGCTTGAGAGTGAAGTTATATTCTTCCAAATTATTCCCCAAAGGAATTAAACAAATTAAATTTTTTTGCCTACATTGAAGGGCATTAGAAGGGATGAATATCCATGAGGGGCTATTAAGAAAAGAAGGGTAAGACCTTCGTTGTGTTGTGTAGGGTAGTGGAAGGAAGTGCCATGGTTATTTGATGATTGGATTATAGGATTAGAGTTTTGTGTAGTGAGTAGATCGACTAAGCAATGGGAGAAATGGGTTGGATAGAGTGAGCTTAGAGTATCTAGTTTGAATACCTTCACCCTAGTGGCCTCATAGCTTGGCATGAGGGTGGAATATACCCTCGATGCCTATGGTTGGGTGGAAAATTTATCATACACAATGAGTTTTTTGGACCATTCTTGGATAAAGATAAGTGTTCTATCTTTATTGATGAATTTGCAATTGAATGTTATTTTCTATTATAAATTTACATGGATTATGCATGTTGTGTGTGTTTATGCTTAATTCAAAGCAAGGGCACTTGATTGCAATTAAATCTATTAATCCCTGCTTGTTAATTTTGTTTCATTTTTACTATTGCACCTTACACATGAATTTAAATAAATTTTGGGCCTCCGTGGAAGAGTACATTTTTGTTATTCTGGTGAGATAGTCTCTTGAGGGTTGGGATTTTAATGATATGATCATGTCTCCTTGTCTCATGAATGGAGATTCCATAGTGTTGTATTTGATCCTTATTTCAATGTTGGGAAAAATTGGGTAATTTTATACAATAGGCTTCATAGTTGCATGTAGTTATTTAACAACCATTAGATTTAACATGGATAGAATCAAATGTTAGAAAGGTTTTGTTATGTTGAAACTCGACTTCCATAAATGGGATTGGATCATAGCACTTGAGTTGCAAGAATCATTTGAGAGAGATAGCATATTATGTTTTTTTTTCAACTATGGATGGGGAGACTCATCATTTGAAGATAAATGAGAGTTGTAGTCTATGTAAGGGAGAAATTTAGTCTTGTTACACCACATTGGTGAATAACCATTGGGTATTGGTATGATCCCCCCTCCCCCACTAATGAAAATGTGGAACTAGATATAGGGTCATAATTAGATGGAAGAGGCGTATGATGGAAGAGTCAAAGACCTTGTGTTAAATCCAAGTCATAACATACTTGTAGATTGGAGGTTATGAAGGAAGTAATATGAGGAATTTCTTAATTGGTGGGTGTTGAAAGGTGTAACCCACCCAAAAATCCCCATGAACCCCCGCAAAATCCACACATGTTGGATCATGTACATATCAATGAAGCAACAATTTTTTGTGGAAGAAATGACAAATGGTTAGCTTGGTCCTATAGTGATATCATTTGTTGCAATATCCACAAATAAATGAAAGCCTAATGTTTTTGCATTGAGGTACTGTGTGGGCATATTGTTAGGGTCCTACCATAACCTCCCTATTTTAGGCTAGCCAAGATTTAGTTAATTAATTTATAAGGACATATTCTTTGAATAAGGCCCATTATATATTAATGGATGGTTATTTAATGTAAAAGGGTCTTGTTTATTAAATAAGGCCATTTAGGTAGTGGAATGGATGATGTCTGCACTTTCGGTAGCTCAAGCTCACATGGAGGTTCAACCCATGGCCAAAAGAGAAAGGGCCTTAGGCCTAGGCCACATGGATCTCTTTCCAAATTATGAGAAAGTCATAGGTCCAAGTACCTAACGTCCAAAATCCCGCCCCCCACAACTTTCTCTCTCTCCATTCTTCCAACAGCCACAGTCCAGCCTCAGGCTTGGATTATGTGTTTCACGGCTAGGATATTTCTCGTATGTCCTTGTCAAGCCTCTAGCTGATGTTAGTAAGATTTAGGTCGTGTGAAATGGATGTAGATAATGAGGAAAACCTTGACTATGGGATCATTCCATTTTCATCCCGGACATTTTGCACAGAGGATGAGTTTTGGGGAAGGCCTTGAGCCAACAAACATGGTACAGGTATTTTCACTATGAGGGAGGAAAATTTAATGATCCATTTGGTGAATCCTATCCAAATCCGGGCCCTATTCCCTCCTTTAATGAAGGAAACTTTTCAGAGGACTTCCAAAAAAATGTCATTTCTTGATCTTTTCCTTCATCTAATTCTCCGTATTACGCTAGCAGGAAGAGAGAGATTGAACTAGGATAAGAAAGGCCTGAAATCAGGCTCGGTAGCCCGGTTGAATCGAAAAAAAAACTATAACAAATCTAGGGCTGGAAAGTTCCAAATGATTGTAGGTTGGGATGTTAGGTCAAGGAAGTTACACAATATGCATATATAACTCGCTGGCTGGAAAAGAATTGGCAGTTGTGGTTAGGCTATATCCCTCAGTTCCACATCATGATAAGGGGATGGATTTATTTCATCCTACGTTCAGTGGATGACTATGGAGTGCTTTTGGATAATAACTGGAATTTGGGATGTTCGAGTCGGGTTCTATGAAATTGGACCATTGATTTTGATCCTCAACAAGAGGCTGTAAACATTATGAGGGTTTGGGCCATATTAACAAGACTCCCCTTTGGGTTTTGGACCAAAGAATCATTAGAATCCATCAGGAATAATTTCAGAGTCTTAATTGGGATCGATCAAAACTGGGAATCCAAAGACGATATAATATGGTCTTGGATACAAATCAAGGGTACTTGTTTCCCCATGACAATTTCCATGAAAATAATAATGTTCAAAATATTCGGTCGGCTCCTATGGTTAGGGATAAAAATTGGCTTACCAATATTTCGAATGACTATCTTTCATCCATATCCTCAGAGAACTCAATGATAAAGCTGATGAGTTATCCAAATAAGCATTGTTACTTCTTGTTGGAGTCTTTGGCTACTATGAATTCATAGATGGAGAAGATCTATAGGCTATGTAAGATAATACAGTTGAAGGATGTAGTAGGTAGATATTTACACTATGTAAATGAAGGTAACATAAACAGTTTGAGGATAGGATGAAAAATATTTTTTTGATAGAAGGGAATAAAGTTTCATCTTTTTGTAAAATAGAAAGTTCGCCAAAAGATCAATAGTCTCTCCAAAATGAAAATTATAAGATGGACCGTATATTATTAAGGGACAAAAGGTCTATGATATGGACTGTAACATTTATATTCTCCATTTTGAATACAAAATATTTTTTTCCAAGGGAAAAAAAGTTGATTTACGTAGTTGGTACTCATTAATGATGAGACAAAAATTAGTTATAGTTTTTCTATTTAAATATCTAGAAGGCTATGTAATGTTTTGTCGACTATTTTTTTGTTTGGATATTTTCTCAATGAAAGGTTGCTCCACCTTAAGAGGCAAGTGAACATTGTTTTCTTTCTTCTAAATATAATTAATACAAGGGCTTAATTTGCATATTTTACCTCATTATCTCTTGTATATAGTTTCTTGCACTTATTATCTCTATTCTTCTGGTTTATGTTTCAAGTTTAAGAGTTAAGTAAAATTGTAAGTGGTATGCGATCTCTTTCATGAGCTATGATGCCTCAAAATTTTAGTATAAAAATTTTTAGGCTAGAGATGTATTCAAGGGTTTTTAAATAAAATATAGATCTATCATTTAGTGGGTAAAAGTGTGGCTCGGTAAGAATACATGTTGGAAATAAAATTGGAATCACTTTGTTGGAAACCTTGTTAATGCACGTTGGTACCCCTTGTAACGAGCTCGATTGTTATGACAACATGCGACACATAACAAGTGCAATATCTTTTTTTTCTTTTAAGCAGGGAAGTAACAACGACAAACAATCAATCAACACAACTCAATGAAGAACAAAACGCATCATGCATTAAACAAACATAGCAACCTAGCATACTGGCACATCATGTAGTTGGAAGCCACATACGACAATCAATCAGACGACAATAAAAATGACTACCCATCTGTCCTACCCTACAAGGTTATGACCTCTAGAACACATAAGCAACGCTGAAGAGGTTCCCATTGATTTTGACCATTTAAGGTTTCAAGGCTGGCGACTATTCTGAGGAACAAGGAGGTTTCTACATTCCACCTGACACAAGAAAGAACACGCCTACTGAGATAAAAGACAACATCATTCAACCAAATACAACAACATCAACAACACAAGTAACTAGAACCTTCTCGATGAGTGAGAGACAATCAAATTGACGTTACAAAACCAATACAACCTTAATTACAAAACAACATCATCCACATCGAGAGGTGCATGACCCTAAGTTGGGCTATCATATGCGGTTCTTGATCAATGCGCACAATGATCCAATCTTATAGAATCATGTCACCATAGTGCAAAAAGCACACGAGGGACCAAAGCACAGTAAGAAAAAATCTAAAACTTCGACCAAACATAAAATCCAATTGTTCCAAAATCCAACTTGCATGGGCATACATTATACAAAACCAAATGAGAACATTGTAATCAATCTAGCAAAACGAGGTGCAATGTAACTACAATCAAGACAGGGTTAGAAATTGCAGCATTCTAGATGTATCACACAACTATCATACCATCATAAAATTATTCTAACACATTTCATCCAACCTCAATCAAAATCCAAAAACTTATAAAAATACTTCCCGCCTTCATTTAAAGAAAACCCCTCATAACATCATAAGGAACTGAAGTGTCATTTGTAACTGAATAATCATTGTTTACTCTTAATAAATCATTAATTAACATAAATCAAAATATTTCCTCATTCTTCCTAATTTACAAACCTTTTCATTATTAAGAAGAATGAGCATCAATTATATTTGAATAAATTAATATTATCCTATGAAAATTATCATTTAAAATAAGGCATTTGCTCCCAACCTTCTTTCAATTACAACCCCTTTACATCACTATGAAGAAAAGAGCATCATTTATATTTGAATAAATAAATATTTATCCTATAAAATTAACATTTAACATAAGAAAATAATTATCATTTAAAATAAGGCATTTGCTCCCCAACCTTCTTTCAATTACAACCCCTTTACATCATTATGAAGAAAAGAGCATCATTTATATTTGAATAAATAAATATTTATCCTATAAAATTAACATTTAACATAAGAAAATAAATAACTAGACAAGTTAAAGTGAAGAGACCATCATTTTCAAGGATTAATCCTTCCCTTCCATCTATATGAAAAATACATCCTCTCAACATTACAAAGGAATAAGTGGATGTCTTCTAATTAACAATTGTCATTAAGACTCCACATGCAAGCTTACGAGAATTATTATAATAACTGATTTTTATACAATTGAATTAAAGGCATTCTAAAAGTTCCTTGAAACCCTATTAGAGTCTTATATGGAATGCATTCAAGGGAAAATAATTGATTTAAAAAAAAACTGTAAAACAAATTCAACTATTAAAACTAATAGTCATAATTAAACTGTTATATAACTGTTGTATCCACCATTAACGTGGAACTATTAAGCTAAATAAAAAAATTTAAAATAATTTAAAACTGTTAATCAATTTAACTGTTATAGTATTGTTATAATCACATTGAGGTGGTTACAATAGTTGTTTTAATTATAGATGTAGTCACGACATCCAACATTAAAGAAATAAACTAATATAAAAATAGCCATGTCACTGTTTACTCAGGAATTTCTGAAAGTAAACAAAGGAAACTGCCACTTCCATAAAGATATCTTCCATTCACGTAAACAAACAAAGGAAACCACCATTTCCATAAAGATCACTTCCATCCAGGTGTCAACATGCCCCATTTTTACTGGGCCTTGGGATATTACGTGATCTTGAGCCTCAACTCGCCCAACAAGTCTCATGTGACACGTTAGAAAGTTTGACTAGAGAGAGAAAGAATAACCACTACTTTGTTTGTGGATTGTGTGCATTGGAAAATATGACATCAATGGACAAGACATAACAATGATCACGCGATGTTGATTGGAGATATCTAGTCACGTCGATGAGGATGGAAAGAGATAAGGCTTTATCATAAAAGGGAAATTGCAGAATCATTCACATGAACAAAATGAATGTTTTTAATGGCGTCTAGGCATGGCATGGGTTGACAGACATGATGTAGTACATAGTCCACGACACTAGGAAAGAATCATAGGATTAGGATATGATAGTTTGAAAGATCTGGATAATAAATCGCTGCCATAAACATCTCTTCCATATTAAATCATTGATGGTAATGAAAATGATACACAATCCAACATTAACTCACAATATAAAAAGGATCATAAAAACACAGGCAAGGTTGGGATTCGATGCTCGTTCTAGCCGTGAAGTGATCAGACAAACTCTAGAAAGAAAAAGAAGCACAACCACATTGAATTGCACTACAAATAGGATTATAAAACATGGGGAAAGGTTTTGGGTCCAAGGCTCATTCTAGCCACGAGAAATTAAGACCATAACTGCAGGAATAAAACGATATGCGGTCCAATTTAATCGCAACCCTTAGAAGAGGGATTATAATCGTAGGAAAAGGTTTGGGTCCATGGCTCACTCTTTCTTAAATCAATTCAAGCGTCCAAGCCAAGCGTGATCCTCCTAGTGTCCATTGTATCCAGACAACCACCAAGCGCAAGGCTCCAAGGGAGAGTCCATGAGGCCAGGGGTGAAGAAGTTCGTAGTGGGCAACTTGATGTGTTTCAGAAAAATAGAAAATAAATTAAAATCAATTAAAACCTATAAGGGACCAAGGGATGCGCAATAGTAAATAAGATCCCAAGAAAATTTAAAACCATAAGAGATAGGTATAACAGTCAATAATCTAACAGGAGAAACTATCATAGTGCTACAAAAATAGGAAGAAGAATGTAGACAGAAATGGAATAGATAAAGGTTGATGCTCTACCGGATTTGGAATACAGATAAATTAAACAAAAGGGCATATCCTCAAGCAATAGAAACCATAAACTGTAGAAGGATGAAGTCTCTCTTGGGTGAATCATAAATCCATACAAGAACAATGAAACGTAGAGCGAGAAACCAGAAATTAATACCATCTAGATGTAAATCAACATACAATCAAATAAATAAAATTTAGAAATTTATACGTGTGTACCTTGAGAGAAGGTGAATGTTCCACTGTTGTTGTCCCATGCTCACACTTCATCCTGCTCTGGCTTTCCAACCATTGAGACCCCACTGATACCTCCCAAACAACTCTAGGGGTACTATTCTTCCCCCTGAGCCCTTCGAGCCGCAAAGGGGCCACACACACAATACTAGAGAATGCTAGCTTCCAAGCTCAGTTCGCAAGGTCGAGCTACCACTTGTGATCTGAGCTATCTATCCCAACTCCCACAAGAAAAGTCGAGTCAAGATAAATTCCAGCAACATAACCTTACGCATACCAAACGTAATCCATACTCCTCCTCCTCCATCCTTTTTATAGAGTTTTCTTAGTGATTAGTTTCCTAAACCCTCATTAGATTCTTTTTATTAAATTTAATTAGGATAAACCTCCCTCGTACACATGTCACTCGATCCCTTCGTTGCATAATAAAATTAATTAGTTAATTAATTAAATTTACCTATTTCCCTCACCCACCTAAAATAATTCCTAAAAACACTCCTCAGTGTCCCTTTATTCCCTTACATTTTTTAAATGACTTATGCCTTACTTAAAGCCTAGTTGAGTTCACAAATAGAAAGTTCCAAAGACTAGATTCCCTACTAAGTTATACATTCCCCTTTTTCTTTAAGTTTCCCCTTTTCTTTAAGTTTCCCTTTTTCTTTTAAGTATCCCCCTTTTTAAACTAAGTTCGTAATTAGAAAGTTTAGACAAAAACAACCATTTACCCCTTTTAATAATTAAACCTTCATTAAATTTTTACTTTAATTATTAATGCTTGAATTTTCTTGACCCCCTTATTGCTACATGTCTATTTAGTTTTGTTTTTTTTGTTCACATATTTCACTTAGACCTAGGTTTTAAATTCACTGGGCTTGGCGACAGTTCTTAAGGGAAAAATTTGTTATTAAACTTCACTCATACCATCAATCATTTTAAGGCCGACCAGGTCTTAAGGATGCATAGTTTTCTATGTAGTAGGTTTATTAACTTACAATAGTTAAAATTTATCAACTTACAATAGATAAAATCGCGATGTGCCCTTCAAGATGCACTACCTGCTCCAAGGGTGCCACATGCTTGCATTCCCGTTTTATTTGCAGTACTTTCCTTTCAATACGCACTACGTTCTCCAAGGGGGCCACTCTCTTATTGATTGAATTTGTTAGATGTGAAACCCCTCTAGTCAATACTCTGTAAGCTAACCTTGTGGTAGAGTAAGGGCCTCTGAGGAATAAGGACCCTACCTTATTGCACGTGCCTTAGAATCATCGTGAGTGTCTATCATAGTCTTCCCTCACATAATTGTGGATCTCTCGAACTAGGTAATCGTTAACCTACAGTTCAAGCCATGATGAGAGTGCTAGTAGGCTGTGATAGGGCCGCTACCACAACTCTACCTCAATGTATCTGGTTGTTGTGCATGACCCCTTTACTCCAAATGTGACTCTGGTTGGCAATATATCATCATCTTGCACCCATCAAGGAAACATGCCAGCTATAAAAATCAACATCATAATATATAGTCATACGTCACATGTGTAATATAAAAAACAATCAAATCATAACAGTCTATTCCCTGACTCGATCCAGATTCCAAGGAGATCCTCGATGCCATCGGAATTCTCTAACATCTAGAGTCATGCACACTCAAAAGAACCTAGTCAATAACATCTGTTGATGTAAATATAGAAAAAATAACGTATCATCAGATTCACAATATCTCATAATCATAATCAAAACAACCAATCATATAATGAACTGGATCACTTGCACGCAAGTGTCCTCAATGAATAAGTCTGCTCAGTGTTTGCAAGAGTGGGATGTTACACCCATTCTAGTGTTACTGCAATAAAAAATACTTGTATATAGAATCTCACTTCCATGTACCTTTGGGTATATCAAACATCCCCTAGGTATACTTGAAACTAAAACTAGATAAATAGATCAACCATCTTGTTTCTATAGTACACTAATAAAAATATTTGGAGAGATGACTCTCTAGTACCAGGGTAGTTGGGTAGTATAACTAAGGGAATGATCAAGCTTCCTTAGTTAGTGACTTGAGATATTGGGCTAAGAACTATTGTTAGACCCCATACGTATATCATAAATTTATTGGATAGTTGGTTGTCATTGATGTCAACATAAGTAATTGTCATTGATGTCAACAAATGTGTTGGATGTATTTGAAGAAGTATACAATAATCCCCATAGGTGTGGTCATGAAGCATGAATTTCTTTTAGGAATAAGGACATGAAGGACAATGTAAATACATGTAACACACTCATATATGGATACTCCTTGTTGTGTTGTTTCCAACAACAGTTGGTACGTCACGTAGTTCCTCACGACTAACGAGTTATGAGGTCATGAATTTGGAAGCCCCGAAGAATGGTTAAGAATATCATAAATGGTTTGAACAAGAACTTGTTATTTGGCCCCAACATGAGGAAAAAGAGTAAAATAGTTTTAAAATTACAAGTGAAAGGAGAATGTGTTAAAAATGAAGAACTTTATAGTTTGCAAAAATATAGCCAAACTTTTATCTTCCTTTTTCATTATAGCAAATTTTTGAGTTAGACATCCAAATAATTATAAATATTGAGGACCTTTTACCTTTATATCAAATAGGAAAAACCAATTTATTATAGATAAAAATAAATAAGTATAACACCAAATGTAGATTAAGTTTATAAAATCAATAACCACATTATGAAAAGAGAAACAAATTGATTTTATCAACTTAAATAAAGTATTTTAATTATTGTTTTTGAAAAAAGTGCTCATATACATATAACAATGCATTCCTTAAAATATCAAACTGCTTAACTTAAAATATAACTATGCTTTTCTTAATTTATAAAAAATGTAACTATACTTTTCCTAAAATATAAAATATATCAGTCATTTTCTTAAAATATAACAAGGCTTAACTTGCTTAGTGCGAGTTATAAAAAAAAAAATAGAAAGTCCATTAAAGGAAACTACAATCTTCACTTCCATTCCCATGTTCTTTGACTTGGGCCCCTTTATAAAGAATTATAAAACTATTATATTCGCTTATAATATATATTCCTTTTACGTGTTCATAAAATGATGTGCTATTATGAAACCATCAAATATTAAAGGCCACTTGTAACTTATACTACCATTCACTTGTTCCTACCGTATGGCGTTCTTCTAAACAATCAATAAAACAATTATAAATTATACTTTCATTATGTGGCATTGTTATAAATTCGCCTAGCATTGTTATTAACAATAAATTACACTGTCATTATATGGTGCGGTTATAAATTGATGTGTTCCCACACTACGTTGTTCTAACAATCAAATACTAAAATAAATTAACACAGATTCCCACGTTGTTTCCATTTCACCAATCCGTAAGTAAAATCTAATCCCGATTTAATTAACTACTATACGGTAAGGCAAGATAGCTTAAAAACCATGATAATCCAAAATAAAAAAAATGGGAATAAAACTCCATTTCAGAAT
>CBVK0100451818.1:0-23729 GCA_900067695.1 Picea abies
TCTCTCGATGGCAGGGGTGCAATGGACATTGCACAACTGGATTGAAGGGCCTACTATACCCCTTGGAGTTCAACTTTGATTTTGTCATACATTTCTTCCTGCTTGGCTTCATTCTTATGTAATATGTCCTACGAAGAATCTGTGATAGCTACTATGATAAAGTCGAAGCCATCGACAGTGAGCACAGTTTTCATATTAGTCAAGCTGGATTTGGATTTCTTCCAAGAAGAGGGTTTCATGGGAGAAACCTTCCTCTTCTTCAAGGGATCAGCCTCATCTCTAGGCGATGTTACTTCTCCTTTCTTCTGCTCATATTCTTTTCCATTTGTCTCTTCTACTTCATCATCACCCCCTCGACCAGGCGATAGTGAAGTAGTTTTCTTTGATGCATTGCTTAAGTCTTAGACTTATGCGGTCTTCTTCCTTCTACTGGTTCCAGGTGTGTCATGTTCTTTGTGAGTGGCCTCTGAGATGTCAAGTTGAGTGTTAGACATCTCTATAGGATCAGTGGGGATAAGGAGCTTTGCTAATCGACCCTTATTTATCTCCTTGAGGTCCTCTTATCTAAGCTTGTAGTATGAATGAAGCTACTCGTTATGCTCTTCTGCTCACACAGTGATATAGATAAAGTGTCTATCTGCGTGGAACTTCATGAGGGGTTAGAACTGTTGTAGGGTGTTCTGAGTCATGCGAGGTTCAACTTCGATATCCCCCTTCAGCTAGAGATAGTATGTGTGAAAGAATGTGTTTGACTGCCACTGTTTTCCCATCTCGCTCGAATACCAGAGCATGGTGAACTTCGTAGTAAGCATCTCGAACGACTCAATGTCCAGGAAGGTCACACTTTCTAGCATCTCCCAAGAAATGAATGCAATGAGGATCATGAGCCAGCTAAAGTGGAACTTGTATCCCTGATCCTATGCTTCGCAACAGTCTAAGTCCAGTTGATTAACTAGGTACTTTACCCAGTTCATCTGTACGCCTTCCATGCATTTCTCTGCAAGGTCAATGACAAATCATGTGACCTGCGTGGGAAGATTCTTCCTTACTAGATATCCTATGATTAATTGGTATGCTAGGTGCACTGTGCCATTCTGGATGGAAGATACCTTGTAGCCTCGCATCCCCTTCTCAACATCGTTGTAGGTATCCTTGATCTTCTATGCTAACGCGCGATCTATGGCTTTTCCTAGGTAGAAGTCTTGTAGGTCAAGTCCTTGCATGCTCAATATGGTGATCCTATGGATCATCGTCGAATCGATTGTGATATGTTGGTATAGACATAAGTAGCCACCATGGTAACATGAGAGTAGGAGATTAACACATGCATTGACCTCCATCCAAAATGTGGGATCTTCATTACGTTCAAAATGGTTTACTGTGCGAGGTTCATCATCCATAGCTAGGGGATTATTTTCAAGTTCTTCCCCTTCGCCCTGGTCAAGTATTTATATGGGGAGAGAATACTATGGTTCTTGCAGTGTCCTAGCTTGAAGTCGTTGAACTTCAACATTGCGATCTTGTCCTGTTGCACTCTAACTACGTGTATCCCCTTCGGGAGGTAACCAGTAACCATGGTGTACTCGAAATATATTGGCACACTATCACAACTCACCACGTCGGTCAAGGGTGGGATGTAGTCGGGTAAGATAGTTGGGATTAGCTTTGCATTTTCTAGGTCATCTCTATGCTTGTTCCTCTTTTCTGTGATGACTCGGTATGATCCGGATCCGCGAGCAGTTGATGGAGAGGCTTGCAATCCTCTCGTCGATGACACTTGAATACTTGCATACATTAACTTCTCATCCATGAGATCGATGAGGACTTCTTCGATGATTTTCTCTGTGGCACTGAGCTCATCTGACATACACGCTTAGATCAGATGAATGAATGAGTGCGCAAAACAATATAACTGGTGTTAATCTTACAAATCATAGCATGGTAGCAATGATTTATCTCTTATACAATTCTCAAAAGTGTTCTCGGTGAAAAAGTAGACGAAATAAGTATACAACAATGTAACAGATCTCTCTAATGGAAAAGAGACCTACATTAATTCAGTTATGTCTGTTACAGCGCGGTCCCAACAATCTGATGGTGAGCCTTCTGACAAAAAATGTTGTTCTACCCTTTCGGGGTATTGGTCTAACAGTTATACTATTCCCAACAACTATATTTATTCACCATGGAGAAGTGCCATGTGATGTTGTTTTGATATCCCGACGAAGTTCAAGTTTTTCAAATTTTCCTTCTACGAAGTTCCCTCTGGAATCTTCTGTAATTTTTCGATCTTTTCTCTTTTCTTACTGAGTTTTCTAGCCTTTTTAACAGTGATATTCATCTCATTATTCCTCTTTTCATTATGATTCTTATCTCATCTTGGCATAGTAACTTCACGTTGTTGAGATTCTTTCATAGGATTCAAGGATAATACATCTTCTCTATCAGGGATAAGTGCTTTAGTCTTTTGTGATTCTTCTTGTGTTCTTCCAACTTCGACATCCATGAATATAAATAGCTTCAATCTGTTATTTTGTTCTTCAATCAAGTGTGTGATCATCCTAGTCATGAAATCTTTCAATTCTTGCTTCTTCTTCTCTAACACTTCTTTTTCTTTCCTTCTGGCCTAATCCTTTCTCATCCAAGGTTTTCCTAGTAACATAGAAAATGGGGCGTTGTTCTTAATAAATTTAACAACCTCAAAATCTTCTTCTGTCGAAGTTCCATGAGCACTCATAGATATCTGGGTAAATCTTCCACATAGGGTTATCATCTTTCCTCTAAATAATCCTATTCCTCCTAATGAATGAATCATAATAGGCTTTTCTAAAATTTCCCAAGTTCTTTTTTTCATTATATTCACTTGTGTTTTCCCATCCAGAATATAGTCAATGTCAAAGTCTTCTATTCTTACTTCTCTTTTCTCTTTCTCTTTTAAGATCTCTGATAGATTATTCTCTCTGTGGTCATTCAGGGTTTCTTTCATCTGTAATAGTATAGTCTCTTATTGCTTCTTGGGTTCTGCCATGGTCTTAGTTTCTTGACCTTTCTCAGGGTCTACTTGTTCCATATTCATTCTTTCAAGCTTAGAAATCATTCTAGGGCAATCCAAAAATTCGTGATCCATAGATTTACAAAAAAGACAATTGGGTCTTCTACCAGGGAATTCCTTAGCAAGATGTCTCGGTCTTCTACAACTGTAACAAAGAGTTAATCCTCTCTTTCTCTTAAATGCTCCACATCCCTTCTTGTACTGTGCACTAGGATCACAATAGCTAACCTACAAAAAATTATTTCTAGGGTCCTGCATCCATTTATTAGTCCAAAAATTCTTTCTATGCATAGTCATAACATATCTTTCACTATTCTTATATCAAATGTTCTTTCTTCTAGTTGCACCCTAGTTTTCAGGATAGGACAAAATTTATTAAACATACCTAGGTCCATATTCTTGAAATAAAAATTTCCACTTATCTTACTTTCGGCAAAGCACAAAGCTTCCAGATCTAAAAATTTCACTATTCTTACCTCTATTAGATCACAAAGCGTTTAGATATTACCTCTTTTCTTCAAATCCACCTCCTTCCTTAGCTCAGAGCTTCGCAAGTCAAGCAACAAATCTATGTACATAGCTTCTTCTTCAGTTCCTAGAAATCATAGTTTCAGGTCTAGACAATGGAACCATTTGTTGGCACAGGGGCAAACCCAGGGTTCAATGCTCAAGACAGCACCAACAAAACCCTAACTACCAGCCCTTTTGGCAACACCTGTGAAGCAAATGAAGTCTCACCTGAGGTAGAGGTAGGGGTGGTTGCAGGACTCTAGTGTTTGCAACCTTAGTTGAGACAAGATATGTGATTTTAATACCTTAATAGAGTACTTAGTTATAACAGTTCATTAGTATTCAGCTTTAGTTCACAACATAGCTAACTCCTAACAACAGATCATCGCAGTATTCACATAGACCCAATAGATTCAATCACTATGCATACAAATAGAGATAAGATCTAGCATTCATTCACATTATTCGGCACTAAACTATCATATCAGATTCATCTATCATTTAACATCGCACTAAGACTTGAATCACATAAACAAAAGAACAACCAAAAGCACAAAGAATTCACAACATAGGATATAAGTGGTTCACCCCCATCCTGGGGCTACGTCCACCAACTCTTTGTCTTCTTTATTAGCTTCTTTCAATCTTCATACATGCACATAGCCTCAAGATCAACTTCGCAGAGGACAAGATATCTGCACACTCTTCATTAGATCCTCCTTCCTTGAGTTATATCACAAATCCTTCCATAGTCTCTTACAATCACTTGCACTTAGCTCTGCAAGTCTCAAATAGTATGCATGAAGCACTTACAACTATTACTTGCACTTAGCACAACTTACAACTCTTCGATCACATAGATCAAACTATTTCCTACATCTATTTATACATTACAAAATTGGGCCAAAACATGGGTAAACCCATGGGTTGACATCCCCATACCCATTACATAAGCCAAAAACCCAAAAATCCCTAAAAAGGGGGCGAGATCCCATGATCTCCGCTTCGTCTTGCGCTTCGCCTTCGACAGCCTGTCAAAGTCCCAAAAATAGGTCAAACATGACCAAGAATCCTTAAAACTCGGTTAAGGGCCAACATGAGTTTACTCTCTAGTAGGAGAGTAGGATCAACCACTTAGGTTGCATTCTCCAAAGGGAGAATGGGTTCAACAGATGGAAACAGATCGACTGCTTGGGTTTCACTCTCTTGCGAGAGAGTGGGATTGATCAAGGATGGGATCGGATCAATCACTTTGTCAACTGGTTCAACTAAGTACATGACCATATTGGCAACATGATCAACTAGATTGACTGACAAAGGGACCAAATTTATCATTCCATCAACTATAGGGGGGTTGAGAGAAAGCTTATGGTAAGTAGATGAAAGTTGGGGCTATGAAACATTAATGTCTTCCAGTAATTCTGAGGCTTCATCCATACAAGGGAAAAGGTGAGCTAGATGAATTTGTATGCATAACATACACAAGAACTTGACTCTACTTTTTTTCTACATAATGGTGTCCTAACTAGTTGACAAGAGGTCATCAACATGTTGTTCAGAGGTTGACTACATGGGTTGGCAAGGGCACATAGACCATGATTATAAAACCTTAGATAGACCAGGGAAATCCTTAAGAATATGGCTACCCTTACAAATCCTGCAAGGGTACTTGGGCTTATGGGTCATTTGGGTGATCTTGGCAATCATCAACACTCCCAACACAATTATTAGTAATTGGTGGTTTTCCAACATGTCCGTCGGTGGTTGGAAGTTTGGACCCTTTCTTATTTTTTTTCTTCTTAATATTCATTTTCTTCTTCTTCTTATCCACCGAGTTAATAGCTTCATAGATTTCACTCGATGAAGAAGATGAAACGGAAGAATACCTTGCAAGTGAAACAAGCGAAGAAGATATTACTGGTGAAGAAGATGAAGGATCAACATGAGGTTGATGCTCTTGGGGGGAAGTGCTTACAACTGAAGCATGTGATGAATTTGAGATTACTGGAGTGGAAAACAACCATACCGATAATCCAATTGTGAGACCTAGAAGGCTCAAAGTAGCAATGTAAGGAGGACCAAAATTTCCATAAGAAGGAAAAACAAAAGGTTCCCCCAGAGCAGGGGTTGCTAAAAACACCACATGGTAAAAATATAGGAAGCAAGCAAGCAAACAAAACCTTCTCACAATGAACAGACTAGTTGATGATGAAATACAACGTAATGAGGACAATGTAAGAAGAGGATGAGATAGAGCGAGTGGAAAAGTTACGTTGATAAGCTGCTTAACAGACTTACACCTTGGTGCAATCTCCCACACATAATCATGGGTATACTCTCCAAGGAGCTCGAGTGAGTTTGGCCAACGTCAATTCCAGATACTGTGAATACTTTCCCCTCCATAGTCACCTTGTGTAAAGACCCTAAAGATATAGGCCACTAAGGTTACCAATTACAAAAATGATGCCTAGGGAAATAGTCGATAGTCTGATCCACGCACAAAGGCAGGGTATCTAAGCCCGAAATCAACTTGAGAATGTCCCCACAGGATTTTCTTCTCAAGTGACCCCCAATAATACGTGCAATCTCCACACTAAGACCAACAAAGCATGGTGAGTAACTCTGTCAGTCCTAATGCAACCTCGTGATTGACCCTTGTGTTAGAAGGGCTTCCCAGGACAAAATGTAGCAAGTGGATTTAAACTGTCTCTATCACAAGATATTATGTTTGTTTACAGCTTTGGAAAGTTATCTTTCACACCTATTCCAAATCCCTACACTCTACGCTAATGTAGGCTTGCTACCAGAAAATACAAAATTGTCTAATCAATTTTGATCAGCTCTTTATTCTAAGGTTGTTGTTTACTCAAGAGGTAAATGGCATGAACTAAATTATGTTTTGACCGAA
Organism: Picea abies; assembly: GCA_900067695.1. Classification (NCBI taxonomy): domain Eukaryota; kingdom Viridiplantae; phylum Streptophyta; class Pinopsida; order Pinales; family Pinaceae; genus Picea; species Picea abies. The sequence goes on from CBVK0100451818.1 coordinate 6,471, forward strand.
TCTAAACAATCCAAAGAAATGTGAATGCAAATATTTCACTTCGATGAAATATATATTACGAGAAGGAGAAAACGTTTATCATTTTGAGATGCACAATGTCCCAATATTTTATTAAACTCGTAAATATCAAGATCTTCAAGAAATGAGCCAAATAAATGAGCCAAAACCCCTGCAATTTCGCCACTTCAAATGCAGGGATGCCCCCAATCTAATGCAAAGAAAAAAATTAAAACTTTTTGTTTTCAAAGATATCTAAAAGCAACAGAAAATATCTATAAAACAAAGAAACCCAATTTTATTTTTCTCTTTTAACACGAACTATTCAAAAAAAGAATTGTTCTTTCACTAAACAATTCCAAAGAAAAAAAAATTCTTTGTAACTGAAAGACACCCAAAGAAGGAGATCAAATATTTCAAAAGAAAACAAGATAAAACAAAGCAAAGATGGCTAAAATTTGATTCAAATTTTTCAAGAAGACTGTAAACAGATCATAATAAAACCCAAAAATTCACCCCAAAACCATATCTAAGATCTGGGTAGGGAAAACCATCAAAAGCTAAAACATTTCACAAAATCGTCGTGACCTACCAACCATCACAGTGCGACGATCCTAGATCATTGTGGGCAAGAGAATAGTATAGTGCAATGATGTTGCACTGTGTCTAAAGGCAGGGTGCATTGATCCTAGATCATCACACTATCTCACAAAGACGGGTGCAACGATAAAAGGAAAAATGGAAAAAATAAAAAGCATGAGGGTTTTCTAGTGAAATTAAACTGCCAGAGAGTCAATCTGGATCTCCCAATGACTTAGAAAACAGAACCCAGGAAATTAGAGAATAAAAGCAAGACAAATTAGGGAAACAATTTGTTCCCCAGTATGGTCACCAATTTTGTTATCAAATTAATGGGTAAATGCAGACATAATCAAATCTCCCTAGATTCCACATGAAACTAGAACAAAATAGAACACAATGCACACTTTTCCTTAAACTTCATCATCATATGAACTATTTTAATGACCTACAAGTGACATACCTTTTAAACGATGCTTGTCCTCGCTAGTGTCATCTTTGTAGATACTTCCTTGAGTTTGCAGAATATTAATCCTATATAAGAATAACAAACCAAAAAAGAGGGGGAACAAATATCTATATATTCTAATAAAGCCTATGTATATGATAAAGGAATTATACAATTGAAGATGAGATGATTATATAGGGAAGACATACATTACTATTTTAAGTGAATAGAAAGTGAAGAATACAACCCATGCCTTGATGTTGCAAGGTCCCCTTTCAATGGCTCTTTGTTTCAACACACACACCTTTGCTCCAATGCTTAGAATGAAGAAGATCCACAATTTGACTTGAAGAACTAAAGAAAATCTCTCAAGCATAATCTGAAGTAGAAACTCTCCATACAAATATTAGCCTATTCAATCTTAGCATTTTTCATGATAGATCCCTCCTTATATGGTGTGAAAGAGATATGGATGAGGAGATTAGGATGAGCCCACCAAACCAGAGAAGTGAGTAACATCCAAACTGATTGGAGGCCACCTCATATTCTAGAATATCCCCTTCAATAACATTAATGAGATTTGACTTTTCCCATGCTTTAAGCATCATCACACCCTATGCACAAGTAGGCTATGATGAAGTAGCAGTCTAGGTTTAGGGTAGAGTGTGACGATCAGGCATCATCACATCCCATGCATATAGTAGGGTGTGACGACCTTCCTTCATATGGTTTTTGGTAGAGGAAATCAAATCACTTTTCCCATGGAGAAAGTCTCTTTTAATATTTTTAGGGAACATGAAAACATGTTGTCAGGTGATCATTGAGGTGACCCAAATAATTTGTAATAATAAGTATACCTCATTTTGAAATCATGCTGCATAATTTTTTCTCAGATCATAAAACAGACAACACCACCTAATTCATGGCATCAAATTACCAAAAAATGGTTGTATCCATGCTTCAATCTGACTCTAGCACTCCCAGGACCAAGATAAACTCCGTCTCGGTTTCCATGCCCCTCAACCTGCAATAAATGCCAAGAAATGCCTCAAAATATGTGTCGGTAGTACCCTCATGCGACTCCTCCTCCAGCACTGGGCGAATGTCAACTTTTAAATAAAAATTGTGAGCTTTGTAAACAATGGAGGTCGTTGACCTATTGGTTAGTGAAGCATGTTTTAAGGCATGGATAGAGGGGGAGGTCCCGGGGGTCAAGCCCACAGGCCTCCCCTTTTGGCTTGTTCATTGTAACATATATATATTAATACACGAAGGATCCGCCAACTTTAGATGTGGTTGTGATAGTTCTGTTGGGAGTCATATTTGGCGAGGTTCCACCAAATTTGGCAGAGCCGCCCCTATTTTATTTTTGGAATTTCTTTCTTGGGATATCATTGGGAATTTTCTCGCTGCCACGTCAACCAACTGTACAATCACCTTCCATGTTGACGTACGACCTGCCACATCATCCTTCCATAACACCGTATGGTCTTCCATGTGGTTGTACGGACTGCCACATGGCACATTCTTACTAGTCCACGAAATGACCCAAAAATGCCAAATATGAGTGACACGTGGTAGCCTCTGGTGCTACCATGTCACCATGTTGATGTCATGCTAACATCAGTATGACACATGTCACCTCCTGCATGTGCCACATATGTTGTACGAATGTTGACTTCATCCGTACTGATGCTGACATCAACAATATGGATGCAGACTCATCCCTTGCTTACTGGACTAGATTGATCAAACTTTGACCAAAAATGTCTTTCAATCTGTTTTACGTCATTGAAAAGCTTGTGACACGCTCTTCACGATGATGTCATTTTAACTGAGTTTTGAGAACTTTGAATTTTTTCCCTTTCTTTGTCTGTTGAGGCCATTATGAGCTTCCTAAGTTGCTTCTATGAGTTTTGAGTTATCCTTAGTCTTCTCTGGATCCTTTTGGATCATGCCTTCCCAATGAGAGCTTTTTGGACAACCAAAATATTTCATCAATCAATAGATAAGTGAGGGAAAAATTCACTCACCTTGTCCTTCTCAATCCACTTAGCCTTGCTTGGATGTGTGCCCTTTAAGCCTACTCGAAGATAATCAACATCATACCCCTGAGTGAAGTCCTCGTCCTTCTTTCTAGGATGATATATTCCTTTAACTCATTGAGGTAATCAGGAGAAAACTCATCAACTGAAAGTATTGAAACTTCCTCATCATGATCCATGATCATGGGAGGCTCAAAAAGTTTCAATTTCTCTACATTTACAACTGAGTAAATATGCATATAAGGTGGAAAAGCATTGGTACCAATTTTCTCCAAAACAGTGAAGGGTCCATAATGAATGGGCTTGAGTTTCTTGCCTTCAGCCTTCAATCTCTCCTTACTAATGTGAATCCATACCTGGTCTCCAACTTGGAACTGATGATCAACCCTATTTTTTTCATGCTAAGATTTATATTGTTCTTGACTTTTCTCCAATTGTTCCCTGACTTCTTGGTGTACCTGCTGGATCCTCAGGATGAACTTGCAAGCTCTGTCCTCATTTATTCCTTCATTTCAATTGACATATATCCCATACATCAAGTCTAAAGGAACTTTAGGTAGGTACCCAAAACATATCTCAAAAGGAAAACATTGAGTGGAGAAATGTAAGGCTCGATTGTAAGCATGTTGTACATAGGGTATTTGTTCATCCCATAACTTGGGATGCTTGCTGCAGTAACCTTGAAGAAAAAGTACCATTGTTTGGTTTACAACCTCTATCTATCCGTCGATCTATGGATGGAAAGAAGTGCTCCTCTTCAATTTGGTGTCTATAATTCTCCACAATCTTGTCCAAAAATCCCCAAGGAATCAAGTATCTTGATCCGAGATAATGGATGTGGGTAACCCAAATTGAACCCAAGCATACTGAAAGAAGAGATTAGCAGTATGCTCAACAATGATCTTATTTTTACATGGAATTAATATACACATCTTGTTGAACCTATCCACTATAACATACAAATAGTCATGACACCCTTTCGACATTGGTAAACCCCCTACAAAATCCATGGAGATAATTTCCCATGGATGGGATGGAACAGGTAGTGGTGAGTATAGCCCCAGTTTTCTATTAGTGGGCTTACAAGTAGAATACATCACACACCCCTTTACATATTTAGTTACAATTGCTTTCATTTGAGGCCAGTAACAAAACCTCTGTAAATGAGCCATATTTTTTCCTACCCTAAAATTCCCAGACAGAAGAATATTTTGAGCTTCTCATATTACATGGACTCATTCACTTGTATGAATACATATCTTTCCAAGATGGTAGAGTAGTTTTCCCTACAGACAATAGTTCTCTACCTGTGCACCATGGGTCAACTTTGTTGAGAAAAATATATGAAATGATCTTACTTAAGCATTTTCAAATCTTTCTTGGATAACTAAATATAAACAAGAATATCATCCTATGTTTATAGCCTCAAAATTTGTTTCCTAATCCACAAGTATTAGTTACAAGGGCTTAGGCTGATTTTTTATAAATAAAAGATTGCTGAAAAATTCAACATTTTATGTAATTTTTTGAATATAATAGATGCATAAATAAATGTGGAGAAAAAATAAAAAATACCAAGCCAATAATTAACACAGATGAGACAGAATAGAAATCACTTATTTCATTCTAATAAATCAAAAGAATCCTTCTCTTTACAAAATTCCCTGAGGAAGTTTGGACCAAAGTAAAACTTAGATGTCCTCGATGAAAACCATACAAAAGGACTTCTGACAAAAAGTAAAAAATTGAAATTTAAAAGATGGATCAACTTGCCACAAATTTTTTCCCACTCGACTCTGCACAATATCCTTTATCAGTTATGAAATTTAATTCACATATAGACAAGTCTACACAGAGTATCAAAGATAGATCAACACCTCTAAAAAAAAAGTGTCTGAGTGATGTAATTCATCCTTGAATCTTGTTGTCTACAATAGGACCCTATTGTCATAAAAGATAATTAAGATTTCAATGAATTAAAGAATGAATGAAAACTAAACTATCTCAATAAAACTCAATAGCAGACCTTAGTATGCTTTGTCCTTCTATTCCCCTCCTGTTCCTCCTCGTTTTTTTCCTTTAAGAAATCAAAATTAGTTGAAGTAGTTAAAATACCTCTTTTAGTTAAGTTAACTAAAACTCAACTAACTTTTGGTTTAGGGGAAGAATTAATATAATAATAATAAGGGTATTTAATAAATAATAACTAGTAGGTGGGACCCCTTATGACTCTCTTTAGTTTCTTAACAAACATAAACACAACTAGTCAATAAATCAAACACATCCTTCCTTGTGGCTCCCATCATCATTCTCATAATTTGAAAATTAATATCAATGATATTTGAAACTATATCCAAAATATCCAAAAATAATGTGTTGTCCAAAAACTTCAACATTCAATTGTTCTCAACAATCAATAAATAAACACACTAAAAAACCGTATTTTCCACTTTGGGAGGCAATTTTCCCTTTGTTTCTACTGCCTACCTTTGATTTCTCTAAATTAGCCTTAGGTTGTGTGGATCCTTCAGGCTTGATCTCACTAATAACATGAGAGAAATCATCTCTCAAGTGCATGCGGGATGAAACATATTTTATAGAGTCACTTGAGGGAGAGGAGGGGGGTAGCAACAACTTTTCCTTTATCAAGTGCATGGTGGGATTTGGTTTTTAGTCTCTTGCTTGTGTAGGAAGACTGTACAAGTGAGTGTGCAGGGGGAACTTGGACAATTGGGTTAATACATGGAGGAGGAGCACATAGAGACAAATTGGGCCAACCATGATGTTGGGAGACTGTTGGATGGACAATCTCTTGCCATCCATCATTTTCGGGGACTTCATGTTGTAATGAGATATGAGGGGGAATTGGGATGCTAGGTACATGCTGGGTTTGGAAGGGAGACCTTTCTGGCCTAGGCTAGACTACTCCTTGTCTAATCCAGTTGAAAAAACCAACTTGGAAAATCTGGTTCAACTCTTGTGGATCTACATCAAAATGTTTATAAAACCTTGGCCTTTTAAGGCCCTTGTTCCAATTTACTCTTCCCCTCTTATTCTGTCCATGGATTCCTCTGATGAAGAAGCTCATTCCTATATGCAGGGTTTATTAGAAACTAGTTTCTTCAACAAACCATACATGACATCTCTTTAAATATGAAACAAAGTTTGGATCAACAACACATCAGACTCATGCAATCCAATCCATAAAAATCGTTTAATACTTGTCAATGAGCAAGGGGTGAATAAGGGTTCTGGGATATCTGAGGGGTTGTATTTAGTGAAACATGATAAAATGAAAGGGGGTAGATCATGGTTATTGCTCAACAAATAATCAAACAATCAACTGTATTGTAGTAACACAACATATCAACTGTAACTCATCCTTGTGTCATCCTTCAATTTCTATAATACAAAATTTTCATTTAATTATAATTTAATTTTAAGAACCGGGTGTGAATATTGAATCTAGGAATGTGAGGGGAATGTAATGTGCGGAAAAGTGAGAGAATGGCAGGCAAATAATGGATATTGTTCATAAAAAAAATTAAGTAATCAATAATCATAAATCTATACTAAAATCAATCCAAAACAATACCGACACCATATCAACAATTACTGTGTATCAACCTGTTCATTGTTCCAACATTTAAATTTTCCAAAAGTTATAAATTCAGAACAATCTATGCAATCATACTCATAATCAAAACAAATTTCCATTCAACAATCCTGTTAAGAAAATGCTTGGTCTTAAATTTCCTTTCTTTCCTCTTAAGAATTTAAAGAAAACACACAACAATATTGCTCGACCTCTATCCCATAATGCATCAATATAAAAATAACATCCATTTCTACCAATTCACAATTGACCCAAATTAAAATATACACAGGTCCCTTTCCAAAAAAATGAACAGACTTCCAAAACATGCTCGATTACACACATTCTTCATCATATCAACCAATAAGATTTTGCAACGAAACCATAGTCAACATAAACCCTGAGCCTCATCATTGTCGATGTAACCATTAATAATATGTGCAAGGATTCAATAATATATTCACAATGAACATAACCAAATACACACAGTCACCATTTCCATAATTAACGATAACCCTGATCGGGCCTAGAGAAACCAAAGGTGTTTCCAATTTGCAATTAAGACCACGATGCAAGAACACAATGAGTGGAAGCATAACGAAAAGAAGACAACCGTCGATTGCATATAATTGTCCATTCCCAATTGTAACTTGTTCAATCAATTTAATCATAGAAAGATGAGATAGGGACTCGAAATTTCCATAACCACTCCACTTGATAAACCAATATTTGAAAACTAAGAAGATTCCCTAAGGGATAAAGAATAGTTGGAGATTAAAATAGGGCCCTGTCAAAAAAAAATGCAGTGAGACAATCAAGAGTGCGCTCATCAATAGCACAGAGAATTGGAGGTCTTCAGAGACCTATCAACCACATGCAAAAATACCCTTTGAAACAGAGACAACAATAAGCCACAAAATATTCTTATTACTCCCAGTCTAGGAAATGGAAACAATAGACAGCCACAGAGGAAAACAATGATGGGTAGGGTAGAAAAATCCAATGCACATAGTGCATTTTACACTTGCAGCGAAGTTAACTGAATAGTGACAGTTATTTAAAGAACAAACAAAGATATAACCTCTTTGTCCACTTCCTTGAGAGCCAAACCATTTGAAAACAATACTAGTGAGGATGCATAACACCAAGGCACAAATTATATCACCCCACAACCATACAATATTCATTAACGTTATGGCCACCCTAAGACTGCACCTTGGGGTGCTTTGGTCAAAGGATAATGAGAATGAGCCCACGACCATGACTCTGGTATGAAGAAAATACATAGCAACCGAATGGTAATCTGAATGTGACTGGATAGGGTTACAATCATGACTATGAGGTAACAACTGACAATAATACACAGAGAGAAACCCTCCAATACCGATCAATATATAACCCATTCACTTATTATCCACAGAGACCCACCGTGATTTTAATCGATAAAGAACCCATTGAAAGCACAAATCAACCAAAAACTAATTCTTTTTCTTGCAATTTTAAACAATTAACAATCATATTAGAGATAAATAACATGCATTTACATAGTTGAAATTATCAAGAACACACAAATCCAAGCATTACTGGGTCATTGTTTGTTCATACACAAAGCATAATTCATGGATGGAGTGAAAAAGAACCATACCTATAACAAAGATCTTAAAAGGGAAAGTTGGTCGAGATTTCTTCTTCCTAAGAGCCTGAAATGTGGAGCTTAACCACCAACAGAACGAAATGCAACAAGGAACAATACTAGGTAGATGGTTGATGGGGGTAGTATGGAGTGATGTGCATTTACTGCATGTCGCTTCCATCTCCTATCCTATTCAATTCAAAGTACAAGAAATCCAAACATTCACCATTTCATTTAACCATGTATTCAATGCCCAAACAATTGAAATCTATGATGATATTCCTTTCCCAATGTGCCACCCAAACATTCACACATTAACCTTTGACAAGTTCTATGCTATATCATATGTATTTCAGTGTTATATGTGCCCAAAATAAATCAAATGAAAATTGCATAGCCACTAACCAACCATATAATAGTTATGACTAACATTAACATTGCTTAACTTTTCCATTCGCATTTTCATATAACCTTTTTACCTTTAGGATTTTTTCATGGTTTTATTTCTTGTTTGGTTATGTTAACACTAACATATCTCTTGTATATGTGTGGCTAGGTAGTCAATCATGATGATTTGTGACATAGTTAAATCATAACAACTATAAATGCATTCCCATCATAACATAAAAAATAATGCCTTGAATTGTAGAAGAATCCCATAAAATGCCTCATCCACCTGTTACTATGTCAAAATGAAACCAATACTGCATTTTCAACCATGTAGGACTATGTAAGCAATGTCGAAACAACAACAAAAAAATGTGTGATATGTCTATCTTTGAGCCTCCAGTCTACAAGGGGGTCCCACTTACTAGCATTATATTATTAGCATAGTTTAAACAATAGGGCTTTAGCAATACTTTGTGGGTGAAATTCCTCGTTGTGATTTTAATCGTCAACAAGCTTCTCATATTCTTTAAAATCTTCATCAATGGCATATTGTTCCACATAGCTATCATGATATAAATAAGTTTTCCTCAAAATAATAGAAGCAACAATAGGAGGTCTAGAAACCATATCATCTACCTTGTTACTTGTACCCTTTTTGTACTTGATTTCCAAATAATTTTTTTGTAGTAAACCCATCCATCTGTAGTGTCGATATTGTTGTAGTTTGGTTTGTTCTTGGAGATAATATAAGGGTTGGTGATCTGCATGTATGATTTTTTCCTTCCCTAACAAGTAGTGTTTCCATTTCATTATGCTTTGAACTAATGCATACAACTCTTTATCATATGTAGGATAGTTAACAACAACTTGGTTAAAAATTTCAAAGTGGTAACATATAGGCTTACAGTATTACATCAATATTGCACCCATGGCGCATCAATTGGAATCTATCTCGATCTCAAAGGGTTGTTGAAGATTCGACAGTGCTAATACCGGTGCGGTACTGATCTTTTCCTTCAAAGTGTCGAAATATTTTTTTTCTTTCCTCCCCACTGAAAAGTGTTCTTTGCACTGGTTAAGGAATGCAAAGAAGCTGCTATGAAGGAGAAGTTTGAAATGAACCTTCTCCAATACTAGACTGCACCTAAGAAGCTCTATATCTTGGTCACACTTTTTGGCTCAAGACAATTTACAATTACATAAATCTTGGAAGGTTCAATTTTTAATTGTCCTCCTCCTATAATATGACCTAAGTACACAAGTGTAGTCTTACCAAATTCACATTTGGACAATTTTACATACAAATTTTCCCTTTGCAAAGTATCCAATAATTTCTTTACAGGCCTCACATGTTCATTCCAAGTCTCGCTAAAAATAAGAATGTCGTCTAAATATACAATCACAAAATCATCTATAAAAGGCCCGAATACATCATTCATCACACACATGAAAGTTGTCGGAGCATTACAAATCCCAAACAACATATCTAACCACTCAAACAATCCATGTTTGGTTTTAAAGGAAATCTTCCATGCATCCTGTTTTGCAACCCTGATCTGATGGTATCCATTGCGCAAATCCAACATAGTGATATAAACAACATTCTTTAACGGATCAAGTAAATCATCTATACGAATAAGAAGGTATCGATTTTTCACCATGAATTTATTTAAGGCCCGACAATTGACACACAATTTCCATGTGCTATCTTTCTGTGGCACGATCACGATCAGAGAACCACAAGGAAATGAGCTGGGCCTGATGACCCCTTGATCCAATAAGCTCTATACCTACTTATTGATCTATGTCATCTCCACAATTGACATCATGTACATGCCCACATTAGGAAGAGGAGAATCATGCTGAAGATGTATTTCATGTTGGATTTCCCTCTTAGGAGGTAATCCATCTGATTCTTGGAAAATATCATCATACTTAGAAACAATATCAATTAATTATTTCTTATGAGAAGGATCACATCATACTTAGAAACAATATCAATTAATTATTTCTTATGAGAAGGATCAAATCCTTGGAAAGCATCGAATGTTTGTACATATTTCTCCCTTATGACCATGAGTACATATCTCTTATTAGTGTTTATAAGTCTCTTCAATTATCCTACACTAACAATTGTTGTCTTTACCCTCATGATGTGAGCTCTAACAATATATTAACTCCCCCCTTAGTAAGGTGGTATTTTTTCTCATGACGAAAGAAGACTACTTTTCTATCATAAAGATAAGGATTCCCCAACACCATGCCACATATATCAAGTGATACAACATCCAAATCCACTTCATTGATCAACTTTGAAACAATATAAAATATGACCCTACATTGTTTGGTGACATTAATTTTTGATTTATCACATACCCAACCAACATTATAAGGCTTTGGATGTGGTTTCATTTCAAGATCCATCTTTTTGACAAGTGATTCAGATATCAAGTTTACTTGGGAACCCAAATCAAACAATGTATTTATCTTAGTGTGTTTAGATACAACTCTTATGTGAAATAATTCATTCCTCTTTTGTTCATCATCATGAGATTCATTATTGGAATTTGAACTAGCATGAAGGGAATCTTTACCTTTTACTCCAACCGTTGTGATATTTCCTTCATCTCCTAAATCAGAACCAAGATATTTTTTCACTGTAGCAACAATTGTTTTTCTTCCCCTTTCCATCAAGTTGTTTCGGTCTCTTCTATGGATGTAGTTTCCAAAATTGTTAATCATTATGACCACTTTTCTTGCAATGAGTGCAAGATGGCTTTCCTTCTTCTCTCTTTATTGTGGAAGTATTCTTGTCCTTCCTTTTAAACTTCTTAAATGGCTTATGTGGGAGATTGGAAGGTTTCTTTGTGGGATCTTCTTTAACATTCTTTCCCCTCTTCTCAAGGTGAGTGGCTTGCACACAAACTTCGTCAAGACTGGTGGGGTTAAACAAGAGAAAAGTATGAAAAATATAACTATGAAGTGTGCCAATATACTTCATTAAAGTTTCATAAGAATCCAAAGGAATTTTTAATGCAAGAGATTTTTTCCTAAATTCTTGTGTGAAAATTTGAACAGTTTGACCTTCACTTTGTCTTAAATTTTTCCATTCCATCATTTCTTTATGTAAATAACCCAATGGATAAAATTTCTTCCTTATCACTGATTTAAATTCTGACCATGAGGAAAGAATATTACCACACTTACTTATGTCCTGATGTTTTCTCTCCCACCATACGAGAGTGGTGCCTTCCAACCAAAGAGATTTTAGTTACACTTTAACTTCCTCTTCATCAATATGTTGATCACAAAAATATACTTCAACCTATCAGATCCAATTATCTAGATTTTTAGGATTAACATCTCCATTAAACATAGGTAAAGAAAAATTTACATAAAGATTTAATAATGGTTTCTTAAAAGAGGCTTTATGGATAGAATGATGAGAATGATCAGAGGAAGAAGAACTAGAACTTGATGGCAAAGATGGAGGCTTGGAAGGGTCTCCTCCAACCCCTTGATTTACTAAAGAATCATCATTAGATTGTGCTTCATTTTTCTTCCCTTTCTTCTTCATCCTCTTCTCGTAGTCTCCATACATTTGTTTGACCATTTTTGACATGCGATAAAAGACCATATGGAATTTTTTCTCATGTTCATCACACTTGTCCTCTTCTACCATTTTATTCCTTCAGGATGCATGACCAACTTTGGGATTGAAAGTCTTAAGAGTTCCTTCACCCTTCTTATGATTGTCCCTAGTAAGAATTCACACTCAACAATTAAAGTCAAAGATGACTTCTCTGATACCAACATGATCTAGGATCTTTTCATCAAAGTGACTTATAAAGAATTGCATTAAATGAGCATAAATTAAAGTGCACCATTAAAGAAGGAAAAGCTCAAAAATGAAGAGACATAAGCATCAAATCCAAATACAAAAAATTGATAACAGAGTTCATCCCTAGTGGAATACATCTCTGGGTCCTGCTCTCAAATGGGTAGCATTTTTCATTAACTCAGCAAAATAATTTGGAAAAATACATAAGTTTTCCTCATTTTGAAATGAAGATGCAGAAATATTGCTCATATCATAAAACAGATAGCAACAATGAATTTGTGGCATCGAATTACCCAAAAACGATTGTCTCCATGCTTTGATCTGACTCTGGCACTCCCAGGCCCAAGAATAATTTTGTATCGATTTTTGTGCCCCTGCAACCTGCAATTAATATTGTTGTACCCTGTTGGCCCATTAAAGTGCACCATTAAAGAAGGAAAAGTTCAATAATGAAGAGACATAAGAATCAAATATGAACACAAAAAACTTGATAATGGAGTTTGTCCCTGGTGGACTACGTCTCTGGGTCCTGCTCTCAAATGGGTATGCCTTTTTTTATTAACTGAGAAAAAGAATTTGGAAAAATACATAAGTATACCTCATTCTGAAACCAAGCTACAAAAGTTTTTCTCAGATAAGAAAATAGACAACACCACCGAATTTGTGGTGTCGAATTACCCAAAAATGTTTGTCTCCATGCTTCAATCTGAATCTAGCACTCCCAGGCCCAAGAGAAACTCTGTCTTGATTTTTGTGCCCTACAACCTACAATAAATTCCAAGAAATGTCTCGAAACACATGACAACCATCTCCTCATGCGCCTCCTCTTCCAACATTGAGTGGATGTCAATTTTTAAATAAAAATTGTGAGCTTTGTAAATTATGGAGGTCGTTGGACTATTGGTTAGCAAAGCATGTGTTAAGGTGTGGATAGAGTGGGAGGTCCCGGGGTCGAGCTCGCGGGGCTTCCCTTTTGTCTTGTTTGTTGTAACATATATATATTAATACACGGAGGATTTGCCAACTTTATTAGTGGTTGTGATAGTTTTTTTGGGCACCATATTTGGTGAGGTTTCTCCAGATTTGGCGGATCCACCCCTATTTTTATTTTTGGAATTTCATTCTCGGGTTGTCATTGGGCATTTTCCCACTGCCACGTGGAAGACCATGACTGGGCCACGTGGCAGCCAACCATTGGGCCATGTCAACCAATTGTATATTCACTTTCCACATCGACATATGACCTTCCTCATCATCCTACCACTTCACCATATGGTCTTCCACATGGTTGTAGGGACTACCACGTGGCACATTTTTACTGGTCCACGAAATGACTTGAAAATGAAAAATATGAGTGACACATGGTAGCCTCTGGTGATACCATGTCACCATGTTGACATCATGTTGATGTCATCATGATACATGTCACCTCATGCATGTGCCATGTATGTTGTATGGATGCTGACGTCAACAGTATGAATGTTGACTCATTCCCTACCGACTGAGCTAGGTTGACCAAACTTTGACTGCAAATATCTTTCATCTGTAACTCTGTTTGATGATCTATTTGCACCATTGGAAATATTACGACGTGCTCTTCACAATGATGTCATTTTCACTGAGTTTTGAGAACTTTGCATTTTTTCCCTTTCTCTGTCTGTTGAGGCCATTCTGAGCTTCCTGAGTTGCTTCTATGATTTTTGAGTGATCCTTAGTATTCTATGGATCCTTTTTGGATCACTATTAATCCACAAAATAGGTTGGTCTCTCAAAGTCCACTCACATCTCATAAAACTCACAACCCACTAATATCTTCTTACAACTATCCTAATTTTCCACCAGCTCTCTTCCTTTTAACCTGCCCAACCCAAGGAATGTACCCCTTGATTGATATTGGTCCCTTGGGAGTCTCATTATTTTATTAGGTTCTATTTGGAATAGGTAGCTATAAGTATCTCAATGAGGAACTCAAGGGAACCTGCTACTAGGAAAAATACTAGTAAACAACAACAAGAACTTCCTTGTTTAGTGAAACCCACTCAAGAGTTCACTCTTTAGGTTTGACAACCTGTTTCTTCAATCTCCAGCTCCAAAATTATCTAGATATGCTCCAACATGCTCTATAATTCTCCCTCCATGGTTGTACCAACTCCAATATCTCTTTCTTGCTCTCTACTCTCTCCTCATGCACAAAAAATCAATGTGTAAAAAATGATATCCCAACCCATATGAATTTCCTCCCTTTGGATTTACTTTCTTGACTCACACTCTTCTCCAAGATGATTGTACTCAACCCCCATTTTCCCAATAACTTTGGAATTACATGTATTCAATGATTGTATTTGGGAACCCTCAATTAAAAAATTAGAAGGTTCATATACAAATAACAATTTTGGGATAATGGGTTGGATTAATATTCATAGGGAATTCCCCCTTAGACCCATCTTGGCCATTATTGTTGGGAAAATCTCCCTACGGACTAGAAAATAGAGTTCAGACTTTGCATGCAGATATGACCGAAGAGAAATTACTTTCTTCCTTCATCCCTAGATTTAAATCCCCTTTTATTAGTAAATGCATGGAAATATCAACCTACCTCGTTCCTGGTGTTTGATGTCTATCCTTCGTTGTGCTTGATTACTTGTTCGCCATACTCCTTCCAAATTTGACCTGCATCCAAGACAAGCAACAACTATGCATGCATACTACTTATATACTAACGGGTTAGAAATCCAAACATATACTGATCAAACTATAAACAGATCATGAATTGGGACGGGAAAAGCATTTTCTTTATTACTTTGAATGAGTCAACTTACAAAAGATGAGACCAGCCACTGCTCCTTGAACCTAATCCTAGGCTCCTCTTCTTCTGTCCTCCAACTGCTTTGCTTTGAATCTCCTTTGGCATAAGGAAAGGCTAAAGGGTTGGGACAATGGGAATACATAAATGGGCAGAGTTTCTTTGCTATATTTTTCCTCCTCCAAATGGGACCCCTAGCCCTTCTTTTATAGGCTAGAAAGAGCTAGGTATTTGGACGAACCCTCGGCGATGCATGGTCAGGAGTTTTAGTTAACTCACCCATATCTTTTTGTTCCATCGAAAACTTTCATTTTTTCATGCTTTTGTTGGTCCACGCGAGCTGTTTTGGGTCAGCCAGTGTGTACACGCATGCAATAATCGAGTAGGGCACGTGAGCCTTTATAAAAGATGATTTTGAAAGAGTTGTTCAACAATGCTTTGGCAAAGAAGGGATATGAGCTGGCTTGATTCTAGGTAAGCATGTGTGGTGCAATTTAGGGTTATAACAGATGCCCCCTAATGTGTGAGGTCAAAAGAGCATCTAATGGCCGAAATACATTACCAATCTTTACTGATGTGTCGAATGATTGAGCCCAAGGATCAGGAACCAGAAGGTGTTGTCTGCAAAATAACAAATGTCTCACCGAGGCGGGCATACCCATGCTCAGGATAAAATCAAATCATGGATACCAATCAAATACACTATAGATCCATGTCAAATAACTACAAAGAGTAGCCACGAACAATACAAAGCAGAGCTACATCTCAAAATCAGAAAGATATACATATAGAGTATCCATCTTCCAAAAGTTGATTTAGCCTGATGGGTGGAGATGAGATCTTCAGAGCTCAAGAAACAACTTCAAAATATTCAAAACTAGGGTAGGAGTGTAATATGAGTGTACGACTAAACTACCCAGAGGTCTTTGACAACTCGTCATTCATGGACTTGATAATCTTGATGATCAGATGGAAGGCTTCAGTGATTTCGAACAAGGACTTGATTAGATGTTCAGGATGGTCGGGTATGAGGACAAGAGACATATTTCAGAGGGGCCGACTCAGGCTTGGTGACAAAATTCCCTTGGAAAATAGCATGACAAACGATGAGACTCAGGCATCATGTATATTGATCATAAGTCTACGAAGCAGGAGGCAACACAAACTCTCCATATGTTTGGAAGGATAACCAAATAGTGGAGGACACAACTCTATATAGCAATAAAAGCTTCCTAAGGTTGTACTATATCCCATAGTTTGATGAACAAATAGATAGATGTGCTTTATCCAAGGGCGACTCATTATGTTGCCAATAAAGAAAATACTTTTCCCTTCCTCTTTTTGGGGTATATTTGATTTTTTTGTTCTTTTCAATAATTGTGGAAAAAGAATAAAGGAATATTATGCTACAAAGGAGGAACGAGTGTTGCAAACATACAAGCTCAAGGCACAAGGACAAGACTGATGTTCTAGTAGAATGATATTCGGGAAAAATCCTCCGGGGGCCAAAGGTGTTTAGATGCAGAAGAAAATTGTTACAAGGTTGGTGTATAAGGTATGCAAACGCGGTTAAAAAAACACACAATGGTAACGTCCTTCGATGTAAGTTTAACGAGCCCAGAGAAGGTAAGATCGATGGTTTTTCATATTTAGAGAGATTGAAAAAACATAAAAGGAGACTCCATTGGGGTACCTTTTTCGAAGATAGTCTAATCGGTTCGAAAAAGGGTAAACTAGCACTGATTAGACGTCGATTCAAAACCATTTTAACGAGTGTGACAAGGACAAGATCACTCGGCTACTTTTTCATTTTTAAGGAGTCTGAAAAAAGCTTAACTATGGACTCCGTCAAGAATGTTATTTTGGACCAATTTAATGAGTGTGAAAGAATAAGGTCACTCGACAATATTTTCAATTTTAGGGAGTCT